>BJBW01019977.1:0-13563 GCA_004320125.1 Scolopax mira
TTGAAGGAGGAGGGAGCCAGACTCTTTTCAGTGGTTGCAAGTGAGAGGATATAATGGGCATAATTTGGAACATAGGAGGTTCCACTCAAATATGAGAAAAAACTACTTCACAGTGAGGCTGACAGAGCCCTGGAACAGGCTGCCCAGGGAGGTTGTGGAGATTCTTTGGAGATTTTCAAGACCCACCTGGATGCAGTCCTGAGTGACATGCTCTAGCTCTGGGCAATCCTGCTTCAGCAGGGGAGTTGGACTAGATGATCCCTATGGTCCCTTCCAACTCTAAAAAATTCATTGAAATTCAATGAAATTTTAGGAGCAGCACAATGCACTTTAAACACCTGGAGCAGACACACACACTCCCAACCCCCACAACTAATCAATCGTATCTGTCTGCACCATCCTATGTATAAAGCTGTTGCAAGATCTCTGAAAAACAATTAGTTCTACAAATTGACCAGTGCAATGGAGCCTAAATTTTGCTTGATATCTGCATAGATAAAGGAAAATTCTGTAACTTCTTGTTAAAAAATATACATAAATATATTGAGCTCCATTGATCTTACTTATACTGGAAAGTTCCATTTCTTCTCCAACTACCAGGGCTAGTGTGAGTACGACCTGAATGCTTATGGAGAGAGATTGATAACAGTGGCAGATCACAGACTATGAGGATGTCTTGACCTTAAAATGCAGAATGGTTGAGGTTGGAAGGAACATCTGGAGGTCATCTGGTTGAACTCCCCTGGCTCAAGCAGGGTTACCTACCTCAACCAGGACACTGTCCAGATGGCTTTTGATTATCTCCCAGGATGGGAACTCCACAGCCTCTCTGGGAAACCTGTATCAGTTCTCAGTCATCCTCATAGTGAAAAGGTGCTTTCTGGTGTTCAGGAGGAACTTCCTGTGTTTCAATTTGTGACCATTGCTTCTGGTCCCACCACAGGTCACCACTGAAAAGAGCCTCTCTCTGTCCACTTCACACTGCGTGTATTTATACCTGTCCGTATTTATACACATTGATGAGATCCTCCTGAGCTTCTCTTCTCCAGGATGAATGCCTCCAGCTCTCAAATGAGCTGGGATATCAGTTGCAAGGTCATCAGCCCACCACTATGAGAAAAATAACATCCTGGATTTTTTTGACTCAGAGACATTATGGAAAAAGGCGGCTTTTTGTTCTAGTCCAGGTATTTTAAAATACTGTAGACTATTAAAAACTGTGCCATCTGTACTATGTTGCTGTAACATCTTATTACATATTTCTGGATGTATCTCTCCCCAAGGGATAAACATCTCTCTTGGACTAGCTCAAAGAGCCAGTATGAAAAACACTGAGGCCGAAGCCAGGACTTGTCCTTGGAGTAGTGGAGCTAGAGAGAGGCCTGTTTTCATGCTTTAAGGGATTGATTTCCCGGGAAATGGTATAAAGGTCAGAAGCACATTATGCTCTATGCGATTGTGAAAAAGCCTCTGGACACTGATGTTACATAAATATTTACAACTACCACTACTAACCAAACCTGTTTCCAGCCCCTGCTCCTCCCAAGGAAGAAAACAGGATAATACAGAAGAATTGACTAGAGAATAATAGCTATGGAAGTTTAACCCAAAAATCACTACTGGAAACTGCCCGCTTATCCAAACACGAAGACCCATTATGAAAAGAAAAACCACACAAAAACCCACTACAACCAAGGGGCATCTGTAATTTTCCAATGCTGATTACAGAAGACTGCAAGTCAGCTGTGACAGGAATGATAACAGCATGATGCTTTTGTTTTCTTTATTTTACCCTTGAGGAGATAACCTTTCATATTTTGGTAGGGTAGACACATTGGTGATGATATTTGTGTGATGTTGCAAAACTCCGCTTTCTTCTCATCCCTCTGGGAACAAATTCATCTGTGTCATTAAACCACAGCACAGCTTTATAAAGAGCAGAGAGACTAGAGGCACAGCAGTTTGCAGGCAGAGACAATAATATCTACTGTCTGTATCAAAAGCCAGCTGAGGAACTGTCAATAAAATGATATTTTTAAGTGACAACCTGCTACTTTAGGGTCAGCGTACCCAGGCAGAGATGATATTTGACTCACTAATTTTATATTTTTTTAGGTGATCCAGGACACAAGCAGGCAACTTGCAGCTCTGGAGTTACACATGGCTTACATGCAGTTCAGCTGTGCCTCCTGTTGGTACGCTGTATCAGTGGCAGGACTACAATAGTGGTGAGCTGCTGGATAATACAACAGCACAGATGCAGAAGGAAACAAACCAGCAGCAACTGCTGGGGCAGATACTGACTCACCTTGAGACCCAGCCACATGCTTAGGCTTGTGGCTGGACGCTGATACACAGCAGAAGCACTGAGATCTATGAAGAATTACTGGGTTCAACTTTTTTTCAGGACTACTCCTAGAGTTCCTCTTCCTTTTAGCTCTCAGAAGCGTAAATGAGCTGCATGCAACTCCATCTGCACTTCAGTGGGACCAAAGTGCCCAAACTTCTAAAGCACTTTTGAAAACCTCATCCACAAACTACAAATACATGGGAATATTAATTTGATGTAATTAATAAAATAGACATTCAAACTGAGAAGAAAAAACTCTTCTCAAGATAAGCCTTCTTATCAAAGAGCTGGCAGAAATTACTAGAGCCTGTGACATCTCAAGATTTCAAGTTAAATTTGAATTAGATTTAGTATAGTCACTCCCATGCTCTTGACAGTGGAAATTCCTACTACCTTCTAGGCCTACAGATTTTTATGATACAGTTATATTTACTAAGTTTTGCACCTGAAAGAAGGTGAATAGGATATCACATTTTATGCTGTGGAATTGTGATTCACTTAGGTTTAAAGAAATACACTTTGGTCTTACCATAGACCAGCCCATTATGAACATTAGTAAAGCTTGCTTTGTATATCCATCAGTGAAAATAAACTAGACAAAACACAGAAGAAACAGAAAACTTTATGCTAAAGGCTGTTAAAGAAATTAGCCAATGTTCAAAAAATTGAAATACTTTTGTTTCACAACGATGAACTGAGATTTCCAATAACTCTCTAATCTCTGCTGCCTATTGAAACAGTATTTGAGAAAACATTTATTGCTACAGAGTGGCTGCAGCTACAAATGGCTGACAGACTATTTTATCCAGCAGGTTTCTTTCCTGCATTTTCTCCTGTAATCAGTTCTACCACATATCAACAAGTAGACTAGACTACCGTGGAAATACTTTTTCATGATAGATGTTACAGAACTTGTATTCCTGAAGACCATGAACTTTTCACTCAATTTCTGTGAATCCAGCTATGGATATTTCTAATTGCCGAGTCCCATACTCCAACTGTGTTTTCAGTCTTTTCTTCACTGTCCATGTGGAATCTTCATCCAACGTAGAAGCTGAAAGCTCACCCAAATGCTTCGCTCTGGTTTATTGCTATGGTCAAGTTTTTAAAATGAATGCTCTAGGATGCAAGCAATACATCAGGAATAGAAAATAAGATTAAATATGGGTATATAAATGACAGCAGGAGTTGGTCCTTTATAAATGGCATGACTTATCAGAAGATTTCTGATAATTTAATGGAATTAATTAAAGAAAATACTATACAGTTCTGTTTCATGATTGACACAAAGGTCAAATAAGCAGGTCTGGCATCCCACAGATCAAAAGACTTATATACTTATATAAAAAATATTAACTAGGACAGATACACCATTTATGACATTAGAAATTCACCAGAATAGCATCTCTTGATCCCAGTTGAAGGTTCTTCAGCCTGTTTCTAGGTGAAAATAGCCCTTGCTAACATTGGCCTTGGGATAACATTGGAACAACAGGCATTTAAAACTGCATCTAGTCCTCCTTTTCCAGCTTCCAAGATGTGGCAAAATAGAATTCTATCTTAAGTGAACTTTCACATTTAGCTGATGACATTTGGTCTACCTAATACTTTACAAAGGATGATACATACATAAGTTCTAGAATAAGGAACAGACTAAATACCTAGTTTCATTTTAGTATTAGTGGACCTGTGATGTAGAAAATGCTTTATTTTTTTTAAAAAAGAATGATCTATTTCAATAGGCACCTCTACAGGCTCTGCCTCGGTGTCCTCCATGTAAGAGAGCAAAAGCTTGTTTGTGCTTGACAAAGGTGTAACATATAGGTGGTGGAGCACATTTGCAGTGACTACCAGGTGGCTTTAAATAGTGCATTTCATTAAGTCTTTTAGTAACATGCAATGTATTTCCTGCAGTAAGTGGCTTTGTTTTTATGACTGTTTTTCTGACTTATTGCAAGATGCCATAAGTACAATGAGAAGCTATAAGAACTTTGCAGGCAAAGAGAAGGACAACAGCTAGTGTTGCATGTTGCATATGGATGACAAAGTTTACCTCATACATTGAGGCAGGAAGGTAGATAATCTCTATAAATCTCATTTTGGCTAAGAATCTCACTGGTAATTCTTTGTGCTGCTGCAAATGAAACATTTTGTTGTCATTACTCAATTCAGAATAGAAACATTTCAAGCTCAATAAGCAAGTTTTCACCCCCAATGAACATCAGGGCAGCTCCGTTGACACATTTCTAAGTGGTGCGTCTCCAGTGCACGAAAACCTAAGGGATACCAAGGGTATGTTTCTTCACTAGAGTGCTTCTGTAGGAGCTGTGTAGGTGTGAGATTCATCTGGTTCTTTTATTTTTGTGTCTTTGTCATTGCAATTATCCACATCATGAAGTCCCGTTGCACTATTTTTGTTGGCATCTATTAAGTCTTCTGCCATCTCTGTGCTCTTCTTCTCGCACTGACAGAAGTCACTGGAGCTCTCTAGCAAGTTGATGCAAAGTTTGATAACCAGTGCTAGCCAGGCCATCCCAAAGAGGATCCACAGCGAGACTACATTCTTGTACCAGCCTGGATAGGTGCGGTTTGGGTTCATCCCTACAAGAGAATCACCCAAAACTTTTCCAGATTGGATCGAGAGTGCCTCAAAGGAGACATTACACGTAAAGCAAAGAGAGCAGAAATATAAAACATGAGCATGCCATCTAGTTAGCACAAACAGACATTGTAAACTAGTATGCTTCCTGACAAGTCAGCAACAGCCTAGAACTCCCTAGGAATTGTGAAGATTACTCGAAAGAAAAATAAATCTGAACTTATTTACATCTAAGTGCACAGTTTAATTTCTCTACTTATGACTCAGCATCACAATATTGTATCAGTATGTGACAGGAGTCCCCTGCTGGCATAGATAAATGGGTTTTATGTAGTGGTTTATGTACCTTGTTAGATGAGTTATAAGCAAGTGATTCACTATGAATGGGAGGGAAGGGGCCTGAGTTCTCCTAAAACCTCAAAGAACAATCAAACCTTGAGAGACAGCATGAAATTATGCTGCCTTTTTCTGGTTACTCAGCTAGATACTTTGTGATCCCTTTAGAGCACAGCTATATTTTTGGTTCTAAATAATAAATGAAAACAAGAGAGAAGGCCTACTTGGAGCTTCCAAAGAGAATGTTTTCTCCACAGAGATGTGACATAGCCTAGCTTATATTTCCCCTAAAATGGAGCAGCTACCTCCAAAGTGGTCATCAGACATCATCCCTGACACATGATATACCCCAGAATTTACCTGACACAGACCAGTGCCAGAGATCACACTAGTGGGGAAAGAAATGACAGTCACAAAAATACTGAGTCACTTGAACCCATGCCCTGGTCCTGCTCATTTTTAAGTTGAGACAAATTACAAACACAGGATTATAAGGCCAACATGGTTTGGCCTCTGCACACCAACAGGTGAAGGTATGCCTGGAATTGGTAGGTATACTAGAGAAAAGCTTCAAAGTTAAATATGAGAAACCGAGAGATGTAAAGCTGCTGCAGCACAGAGTTCAACATCATCTATAGAATCAGCCTAGGAAAACACTGAGCAAGCTAGCTTTTGTTAAATTCCATCTGGCTACCCTTACCTAAGCCAACCTCATTCCAGCTCTTCTAATGTGCCTACAGAAGCTCTCCTCATAACTTTGACATGTTATAGTGAAGTCCTAAGATAACTGCCACTTAGTTGTCAAAGCATCAAGCAAGTGCTACAAAGAAAATAAAGAATCTGTAATAAGGTGGTTTAGTCCTTGTCTCCCAGAGATTCAAGGGTGCATATTGTTTCTATAATCATTTTGTTTTTAATGAGAAAGTCTTTATCAAAAAGGTGTGTCCTGTGTATCAGCAAATGCATTGGGCGGGGGTCCAAACCCATTTCCTCTGGCAAAGGGTTTTGGCAACCAAAACAAGGCTGTGCCTGGTGCCTGACAGTCTACACCTAAGTGATTTAAGCTGCCTATTAGAAAGCAGTTTTCTGGGTTTTGACAGAGGAAATGGCTACTGTCTGTTAGTGGTGATGCAGAGTAGCATCTGCTTAAAGCTAATCACCACCAATGCACTGAAGTGCACCGAGTGTGCCACCAGCAAGCGACTGCTGTGATTGAAAACACAGCACTCCAGTCTGGTGGTGTAGTCATTCAAGGGACAGATCACATGAGTGCTGGAAGATTACTCATTGACCAAGAAAATGATTTCTTTGTTCTTCTACATGTGGCATTACTATCTCAGAAATCATGTCTTCTCCAACCTATCAAATGCCTAACACAACATATTTATCATCAGGTCTGTGGATTGCTGATAGTGTAAAACTGCCCAGTTGGGAGCTTTGTAGGCCACACATTTGGCTTTGATGTTTAGAAGGTGAAAGCAACAAAATGTGAACTACTCACCAATCACATAATCTCCAAACCCTATAGTGCTGAGGGTAATGAAGGAATAGTAGAAGCCTTCTTCGTAAGACCAGCCTTCTTTGTCAGAGAACAGCAAGGGAGGTAGCAGGAGGAACAATAACAGACCAGTTACCAGCGCAAAGGTCTTAACCAGGAGGGAAGCTTTTTTCTGGTGAAATGAAGAAAAAAAGAAAAGGAAGACACTGTCTCAAGATGGGTGGCAGAAAAAAATTCAGCTCAGTTTCTGGTTGAAGATGATGCTGGACTCCATGCAAACACACAAACATTCATGACGTTCTACTAGAATAAGTGGTGCATCTCTCCCAGTCAACACTAACTGGTCATCACATTCTTAAATTCATAAACTTAAAGCCTATTCCATAAATGTTCTCATGTAACTTACATGCGCAATTCTAACTATGATGATAAACAGACCAGATATTTTAGGAGTGTACATGCCTCTAAAGTTCTGGCACTTCTGTTGCTGTAGGGGAAGTCATTCATCACAGAATTTCCCTCAATTAATAAACAACCTTATCTGACACCTCATAGGAATGTCATAAAATAAATTTATTTCCTTCCAGTTATTCCTGAGTATTATTGCCTTTTTGACCAAATAGGTAGGCACACTCTCATAGTGAGTCAGAGGATCTCCTTTCTATCTCTTCTTTCCTGAACTTGAGGGTGAGATGTACCTGTCCAATTACTTACCTGACAGTGAAACACTTTCTCTATGCGATGGGCACAATGCTGGACCCCCAACAGCATTAGCTGCCCAATTTCATTCAGAAGTACAAGGTTCAAGGGAATCCCAAAGAGTGCAAACAAGATGCAGAAGATTCGACCAGCCACAGTGCTGGGGCTCAGGTTCCCATAGCCTAGGCAGAGAGGAACGAGGTGTTAAATTGAAAATATTCTCTGCTTGCCCTCCCTCCCCTGGAGGGGTGAACCTCCATCTTCTACAAAAGTTAGACCAGAAGGTCACTGCCCCAAAAGGACCTTTTTTTATAAATAACTTAAGTTACATCCATTGTTTGTCATATCCTACTGCAGGCTGGAAAATAACACTTCTTTGCCTGACAATTTTGTTTAGTTCCTTTTCCATTTACCAGTGAATTTCCTCTCCCTACCCACTGTCCTGGCTGGGATCTGACGTAAATGCAAAACTTCCGTTTAGTTGAGTTTTTGTAAGCATTGTTGGCATAGGGTTTACTGGTAAATGATCCTGGTTGTCAGATGGTCTCTGAATCATAACAATAGTGTTTTAATTATAACAACCTTTTTCTATCTTTGTCCCACAGGACTAGTGAATTTAACACTGCCTGCTTGCTTGCTCTTACTTGCTTATACTTCTTGCACCACAAGTACCAAATAAACCTTATGCTTAAATTACCAAAACATTTGCCTAGAGTCAATAAACAAGGAGAAATTATATTTAACCTGAGTAAAATATCAGACCTAAATTTCAGACCTAAAGAGGGGGGAAAAAAAAAGTGTTTGAAATTTTGCCTCTTTCTTCTAATCATATGAATTGGTCTAATAAAAGGTACTGCCCTGCAAGAGTAGCCTTGCTTGAAGCCACGATGGTCTAAGGGTACAACACCTCTGCTGTGCTATTTGTCTTTATTCCCCACATTTTATTTTTAAGATGTCCTGTAAATTTGCAGACTTGTACTTCTGTAATTTCAAGTGGTTTATGCCACAGGAAAGTCAGATTTAATTTTGGGCGTATTTCCCCCTTCCCCCCCGGATGCTTTTTAAGACAGCGGAATTACTAGCACATGATGAACATTTCAACAGGAACTTAGCCAGCCAGAGACTACATTTCAAAACCACCTCCACCCGTTGGAGATTTCTGTGTGTCCATATACAAGACGGACACAAGGTGGCAAAGTTGGCTTTTCCTGTTGGCTCAGTAGGAGCACAGAGGTGCTCCCACCACTGATGCTTTGCTACCACGCATGTAGGTGGCATAGCCCTGGGGCAAGCAAGCAGCCCCCAAGAGGGAGATGTCCAAGGGCTGGTCTCCGTATGCAAAGTAAGCAAGAGAACAAAAATCTGCAGCTGATTAGATGGAGTCCCCCTCCCTTCAGTAGCCTCTGTTCCACACCAGCCACAGAAAGCCACTGACCAACAACGTAAAAAGCCCTGCCAGCGTGAGCTTGGGATATCTACACATTCTGTGCCAAGTCTTGTGCTGACAAAAGGTCTTGCCATGGACAACTCCACAAATAGTTGATTATGCATGTGCACTGGCAAACTAGTCCCAGGAAAAGCTCTGGCAGCAAACCATTTCATAGTATATAGGCTGTCCTTTCATTTCATTCCTACCCCTACAAATTAAGAAATCTTCCTATCTGGAGGACTTTCTGTCCAATAATTTTAGGCTTGAATGATTTGTGAGCCCCTAGGGTTTAATGCATGAGGTAACATGTAATGTACTTCCAAAGCAATAGACCTGTCCCTGGGAGGGGCAGAGCATCCCCTGGGAAGAATGGGGTACACTTAAATAATTATAGGTTGTTTTGAAATACAGTCAAAGGGGCTAAATTAAGACACACAGCAGCTTTGATTCTAGTGCCATGTTCTTCACCCATGAGCAGCTCCACAGCGTTTACGCACCTTTCTCTGCCTCTACACCCCACCCTCCCCTCCTGCCCCAATATAATCCCTGGCTTCTGCCAGCATTCACCATTCTAGACTTACAGGTGTGATACACACAGAGGCAAGTACATTTGGTAGATGATCCCACCTAAGTAAATTTAAAGGATACATGCTGGTGAGATCTGTTTCACACTGGCTTTGTCACATTTCACTGACTTGATTCCAGTTTCTCTCTGGAGTTATGGAAGTTGAATGTTTTTTGGGCTAGTCTGGATCCAGGAGATGAGCATTTACTGTAAGGCTAGAGTCTGACCATGAGTCATATACATTTAGGGCTAGCCACTCCCTCCATTTTTTGATTTGTGTTAATGTTTTTTTCTTCTTGTTGTTGTTTATTTCCTTCTTTCCCTTCTAGATCACGTTTAAAAAGACTGTGCAATGGTTTGAGCAGTTCTTTTTCCCCACAGCTTTCCAGGTTATCCAGTCTCTGGAGAAAAGCATCAGATAAGAGAGGAAGAAAGATGCATGATCTCAAGCCACTGTGGGAAGCAGAGCATCCTTCAGCATTTTGGGGAACGCCACATAGCACTGATGGGAGAGTATTTAAGGCTAAACTATACATTCCAGTTAATTTAGAACAGCAAATTCAATAATGTAAGGAGGTCCAATGCATACAGTAAGCCCAGCACACTAAACACCAGATCTGCTTTGCGTGTGGTTTATCTGGCTTCCTTTTCCCCTGGGCTCAGCCATCCAAGACAATTTCCTGAAGACCTAGTGAGCAGTTGCTGTAAATATGCCAAAAAGCCATGTCCCATTAGCTTTTTATACAAGATGCAAAGTTTGATCAAACAGCACAGGATACTAATACAAAATAATAATGCAAAATTACTAGCAATTTAATTCTGACCGATGACACACCCTTGCCTTTGGACTAGGCAAACAGATGCCAACCAAGATTTATATAAACCTCAATTGTATAAAACTCAAGTAGGAAAGAATAAATGGGACTTATACTCTTCAGTAAACAGAATGAGGGTAACTGGTGTCTTATTCATGGTGGGCTATACATCAGAAGATATGAACAAAATTGAAAGATTAAAACTGCACTGATGCATCCTTCATGAGCCTGCTACTGGGATGTCACCTGGGACATGTCTGCACCAATAGACACCAAGGGATGCTCACCAAAAACTGCATAGAGGTCAAAGTGTAAGCATTTTCACTGAAGCAGATGGATTAAATGTCTGTGTAGGTTTTCTCATTTTGAGGTATAGTGCAGTGTAACAATCTTCCTTAGAAGAGGTAAATTATGAGTGGCTTTATTTCTAAGTGTTCATATTCACACACATTAACCCATGTGCTTCTGTTAAACGTATTAAGTAAAATCAGTTTTGTTTTCCTGTTTGCCTTATTACATCCTTGTACATAAGGGATTCACAGGCTCTGAAGACTTGCTAAGAGGAGATGACTGATGTGTGATTAATAGACTAGTAACAAAAGATGTCTTTATTTGCATGACAATATTCTACTTGCAGTGCCCCCAGTTCAGCTGAGACAACTACGACCTCCTTCTACCCACACAGGAGGTTTTTTTGGCTCCTGTTCTCACTGCCCAAACATAAAAGAGCATTTTAAGCAATAAGTACTTAGAATGAAAAAAAAAAAAATCTATCACAGGCTGAAAAACATCTGCAAATTCACCAAATTTCAGCTGTGGAGAAGAAACAGAATTAGATTTAAAAAAGCTGGAGAGTCATTTCTCTAACCAGTAACTTTATCAGTGATTTGAGTAAACACATTTTGGGGAGGTTTAGTTTAATTCTTTCCTCCTATCCAAATGGACACAAGCCATCACTTCCCACAGGCATGACCAAATCCCAAACTTTCAGAATGTTCTTGTTGACAGTATTTTGCCTTGAACACCCAAATGCTCAGCAAAGCCTGGGAGGCAGATGTCATGCCTAACACAGGTGTCTGATCAACAGGGCCACTGAACAGTTCAATAGGGGGGTGCCAGTGCTAGAATTACTTTATTTTGCATTACACATTTACATACTCAGAGAAGGATGCTCCATTTAGCAGTTTAGGTGAGCCACAGGAGTGGCTCTCCAGGAAGCCACAATTGCATTCCCCAAGCCACAGGAGGCAATTGCACACTGATCTCTTACACCCTCAAAGAGTGTTCAAATCATGGAGCCACTCCCACCACTGACTCCTCCTCTAACACTTTTCAGACACTCTAAACTTTTCTTTCCCTTGTGCTCCTTGCATGTAACCTAAATGTTTTAATGTGGGTTAAATGAAAGTGTTCCTTCATGAAAAACTTTCTTTCAAAACATTTCTGTCTCTGATAAAGCCCTTGGTAACCTGGTCTGATCTCATAGCTGACTGCTTTAAGCAGAAGGTTGCACTAGAGATCTTCTAACATTCCAGGAAACTCAAATTATCCTATGATCCTTGTAAGAATTAGGATTTCAAAAGTAATTTGGTATCACCTACATTCAACTGAACACTAGCAAGTCTGGGGTTCCTATTCTCCCTCATACTTTTGAATGTCTCCATGAGTACTAGCTACACAAAATAACATGCTTGGCTTCTCAAGCTTCTTGTAAGATTTCACATTATACCCACCAAGTAAGTGCAGGAATACTTGCCAGCTGGACATAGTCACTGAGCTCAGAGCACCTCAGATGGGAAATCAGCTCTTTCCAGTTCATCCACCCTTGGTGATGGCCTTGCTAAGGGCTACCAGTTGTGACAGGGGCAGACATAGGATTCAGCAGCCTCAAGCAGCCCCAGTACTTGCATTGGCATCTCAGCTTTATGAAAAGAACAAGCCAAAATTAACAATTCTCTTTTTTAAAGCTACTGTGGCAGAATTCAGTAACTGTGTCTTATATGGGAAAGCTCACTAAGACTTTGGCAGGTTGAGCCAGGGCACAACGTGGGAGGTACACATCACTATTCCTTGTAGCTGGTACTGTGATGAAGAGACCAATAACTAAGGCTGAAAAACATGTTTGAACAGAGTTATTTAACAGTGTTAACACTATGAAGCTCCAGGCAACAGCAACATTTGGTTGCACACTCCTTCAGTAAAAGGCCAGAAAAGTGCTTGGGATGAGTATACTGCAGTCTTCTTCTATTTGTTGTATTTGTATTGTGTATATGCCAGAAGCAGTGTAGTGGGCTTAGTCCCAACAGGGGTGAGATGGCATGCAGTCAGAAGAGCCGACCAAATTTGCTAGTGCTCAGGAGACATCTCAGAGGATGTTGTTGTCAGTGCTAGCCCCACATCTACCTACCAGTGGCCTCCCACAGACCATGGAGTCATATCCCACTTGGGCAAGCCTGTAGAGCAGCTCTGCCAGCTGCCACAGCACAAGGAAAAGATCAACACAAAGGTATGGGGTTACTCAGCAGAGAACTCCCCTACACAAACCTGAGGTCCACAGGATTCAAATGTCAATGCGGCCCTATGCTTTTACTCCATGTGTTAACTACTTCGAAACATCAAGTTGCTTTAACCAGATTTCCCAATAGACTATCAGCCAGCAAGGGATAGAAACTTGGCAGTTTCTCAGGAGCTCCACCACATTCTGGGAAGCACTACAGAGGGTGCTTAGAGAAACTCTTGCTGGGCCAAAGCCCTATATGCCAGGACTTCACAGCTCGTTGTTTTTTCCCCATGAAAACCATCTGTGGCAATATAATAAATATCTGTGACAACATACTAAATACCACCCCTCACTCCATAGCCTACTCTTTGCCCCTCAGTCCTTTTGGGGAATTGCTGTGAGGAACTATTTCACTGTGTTAACAAGAGAAGGGAAGTACAGGAGGAAGGTTTCCCCCTTCTTTTTTTCTACTATGAGATCACTTACTTGCTTTTATTACTCTATCTTTTGTTTAAAAAAGGGCCTTTGAAATTCTTACAAGTCATAGAATCATAGAGGGTTAGAAAGGACCTCTGGAGATCATCTAGTCCAACCCCCCCACCAGAGCAGGTCTACCTAGAGCATGTTGCACAGGAACTTGTCCAGGTGGGGTTTGAATGCCTCCAGAGAAGGAGACTCCACCACTCTCACAGTGAAGAAGTGTCTCCTCATGTTTAGGTGGAACTTCTTATACTCAAGTTTGTGCCCATCTCCTCTTGTCCTGTCACTGGGC
>BJBW01019978.1:0-11654 GCA_004320125.1 Scolopax mira
TTTTTTTTTTTTAAAGACAAGTGTGTGGGGTATGTTGTGACATGTGGTGTTAGAGCCTAAAATAGTAAGCTAATTTCTGATATTCTGTTCTAGGATCAATAGAGCTTCAAAATAGACACATTACAACAACAAAAAAAAAAAGGTATAGAGTTGAGGGGTTTTAGGTCTCAGTATGAACAGATACTTCCCTACAGTTTTAAATTTCCATATTAGCATAAATATGAACACTTGAGTGTGGTCTGAAGATGCCCATTTCCTACTAAGTTGCTTTTTTAACATTAGTTTTTAAGAGGCTCAGCAGATAGTTTATGAATGAAGAGTTGATGTGCTGATCTGTGTTCCTAATAGAGTGTTCCTACTTGGTGGTGGTGGTCATTTGGTTTAATTTCTTAAATTAGGCTGTTTTAATGTTATGGTAAACAGTTTATTTAAATTGCTGTAATCAAACATGCTTGCTGAAGGTTTTAATTCAGAATTGCAATTATCGCTTAAAATAAGTCTACAGACAACAGATATTTGTGAATGGGACTGATGGAAAGCATAAATAGGATACAGCATTCACTTTTTACTCTGATTATGTTTTTTGGAGGTGGCAATACGTAAATTCTGAGTTGCTCTTTTTGGTTAGACCTCTGTCTTTGAACTAACTCACATTCTAGAATGTTGGATTTCAGTGTTTTTGAAAGAAAATTCAGATCTTTTTAAGAAGCTGAGTACTAAAAAATAAATGAAACGACTTTTTAAGATCACAGTTAAAAAAAAAAAAATCTGCCCGATCCATGTAAATTTTATTACAAGACTTGAGCAACAACCATTTGAGTGCTGCTAAAATATTAATTGGATAGAAATGAAAGGGCTCTGCTAGCTGATAGGATATCATAATCATAGCTGCAGCAGTTGATGGTAAATGATGATAAATGGCATTAGGAACCTTTTAGCAAACTGTAATAACTACGAGGAGGGAAGCAGTATGGATTTGCATTATATCTGATACCCTCTAGTACCAAGTGGATTGCCAATACTGCTTGTTTAGCATTTTCTAAGGGCAATAGGATATTGATTTCTGACTTACAAGGAACGGCTCTATTTTCGGCATTGAAAAGTATAGCAGGTTGTTAAGAAGAAATTGACTTGAAGAGGCCTGACTGCTGCCCATCATGGAGCAAATAAAGCAAAACTGCCGAAGCATGGTGGAGCAGCGAGATGGGGCCCTCAGCAATTTGTTGCTATTAATTTACCATGCTCGACAGCAAATCAATCGGCATCTACTTCATCTGCTGGAGAAAATGCTGTCCAGGGCAGATAAAAGGCCCTGCGTGGTACAGGGAATAGACTGGATTGGCCAAACGGAGGCTGCAGTTAATGTGTAAATAAGTGAAATCAAGGCCACTGTTGCCGAGAAAGCTGTTTTTAATTAGGTTGGGGCTTTATAGTGAGCTATTTAAGAAAGTAGTATGGAGAGTAAGGGGAGATTTATTGCCTACTGAGTTAATATATGGGCTGTGTGACATCCCCGCCCTGAGTCTGCTTGGTTCTTAAGCCTTAGTAAATTATTTTGGTAAAGGGGTAAAGATGGAAATCAATTTGTTTAATTTCAGGCAGAGTTTTGACTGTTTTTCATCTTCATGGTCTTAAAACACATATATCACAGAGAATTGGTTTGTTTATGCGTTATCTTTGTACTGGAAAAATACCTCTTTTTTTTGGCAATGAGCTGGGCTTGGCATGAATGTGTGTGCATGCATGTCTGCACACTTATTTTTTTTTTTAGCAGTCAGTAGTTGAGTGTATATTGTCTTCTGTTTGAAGAATAGATGGAGAGCCAGCTAAAATTATATGGGCTGAATTTGTTTTCCATTATAAACAGTAGGAAAGATTTAATAGAGGTACAGGCAGTAGGTAGTCAGGACTGAACTGGAAAACTTCAAAATGAGAGAGATTAGAAGTGAAATTTTGAAGACTGCAGCTCACACAGAACTATTAAGGAGGAAGAGAAAAACAAGTGGCTTTTCCATCAAAGTTGCGAAACGTAAAAAATAGGTTGTCAAATCAGTTTGACAACTGAGGCTTGTTTGTCCCAGTTTTAGGTTATTTAGCC
The DNA here is from genome assembly GCA_004320125.1 of Scolopax mira. Classification (NCBI taxonomy): domain Eukaryota; kingdom Metazoa; phylum Chordata; class Aves; order Charadriiformes; family Scolopacidae; genus Scolopax; species Scolopax mira. Next base: position 2,099 of record BJBW01019978.1, read on the forward strand.
TCTGAAGCCAGCAGAAAAGCTCGGAAGCTTATGAAAAGTTAGAAAATGTATTATTCTGCAGGTAAACCAGAAACCTTTTACTTGGTAATAGCTGCTAAGTTTTGAAACGAGGTTCTGTGCTTATTTTTCCTCACGGTATGTGTCTTACACAGCCTCTCTGTGGAGAGGTCCTGTTAATTACTGGGGAGCTTGCTGTTTCCACTTCTTCTCAAGTTACTGTTGAAATAACCTCTCCCCCTGCGACTGCAGCATAACATGCACGAGGACAGGAATGTCTAATTTCACCTGGGTTTTGCTGTTCGCAAAGCAAAGAAAAGTGGTGTTTTCCCCACTTGCTTTGTTGGCAGTTCAGACAGATGCTTAAGACACAGGAAGTAGCACAAAACGTGCTGAGCAAACTTTTAAATTAAGACATACGCTCTGTTTTTACTGGCAAAAAGCTATGCTCTACGGTGCCTGAACATAAAAGCGTTTTTCTGTCTTTGAAAGATGCTAATTGCCGTGATGCTGCCTCACTGACTGTCTGAGTTTTTAGAATGACAGCAGGGGCCAGTGGTGACCCTGTGTTTGGTGTTGCGTAGCACCTTCCCCTCTAAAAAAGTTCTTGCAGATATATATAAAAATACATTAAAAAATATATATGTGTGTATTTTTTTCTTTTTTTTTAATGCAAGAAACTCCTTTACCTTTTCTGTTTGCGACAAGGGGTGCCCTTCTGTCACGGGCAGTGGTGGGGGCAGTGGTGGGGGAGAGAGAAGGCAGGGGAAAGGGAGTGGGGACATGTTCCTCTGTCCACAGCTGCAGCCCCCCTCCCTGGCTCTTTGGGAAATACATCTCCATTGTAAGGCTCCTGCTAAATGGCCAGAATTTCCCACCCTCCAGGAGAGGGACGCTCTTGTCACCATTTCCTACGTCACAGCTCTTGCACCATTTTGTGCGGTGAGATTTGCCTTCCTCTTGTGGCGGGGGGGGGCCCAGAAAGAAGTGCCAAAGCACGGGGGGAAAAAAAAGCACTAGTTTGCAAGTAGGTTTCAAAGTGAGGTATCGGGGTGCCCAAACTTTACAGCAATGGCGTAAGCTTACTCCTGTCCCTCTGTGAATGTGCATCACGGTGGCAGTTTTTAGCTATACACTCTGATCTCGTTACCAGTTTTCCTGGAGGACCTTGTCTCAGCGCACAAAATAGACATTAGGAAAGTGGAATTAAGGCTGCAGAGGCGATTGTAAATCTGGCTTGAAAATGTTTGGCTGCTCGGCTCGACAACTGAAATAACTTTAAGCGTGAGGATTCAGAAGTGAAATAACTGCTATTGTAAGCTCCTCGAGGCAGGCATTCTGATTTCGGTTTCTGTTACAGAAGGCAAAGGGGATCCTCACACAGGTCAATCACAACGTATAACACGGACTCTATGCGTTAAAGCCAGCAAACAGATTTTGTGACTCTTGACACTGAGGCTGTCAAATACTGAGAATTTGGAGTTATCAATTTCCTTCTTTTTTTTTTTTTTTAAAGGAGTAGAAGTGCTGTACTATTTGCAGATGTAATAGAGAACTAGCTTTATCACAGATGTGGGCCAGTTTGTGAACAGTGCGATTATAATTGTTGCAGAAGTCATTTCTTTTGCTGTCTGCAGATTGAGCACATCTGTTGCCACTGACTTTCAGAAAACCTATTTAGCCACGAGGCACAGCGGGAACAGAACAAAGATGATAATGTGAAACACAGGATGTATAACCTGATACTTGCGTTAACTAACAGATGACAATATACTTGAAGCTGAAAACCTGATTGTACTCAAGAAATGCTATACTATGAAGAAATCGAATATTTGAGTTAAAAATTAGTCTTTATTTTAAAATACAAAAGTATGAAGTAGTTTTAAGAATACCTATTTGTCTCTCTGTTTATCTGTATATTTTTACCGGTTTTGTCTTGTTTCAAGATAATATTTTTTTTACATGTTCACTGGTACCTTGAAGTATAATTCTTCTGTAATTTTTTTCCCTTGATACTATTTATCTTGGTGGTGTCTACTCTGCAGTCAAAGTAGCAGGAAGCATTTTGGCTTGATATCAAAAGCAGGTGTCCATAATTTTTTTCTTAAATGATGTTTTAAAAATAAAACTGCAATATGTCACAAGTAGTTAACCAGAACTCTAAATAGTGTTTTCTTGTCCATGTGAATAGGAGTTAGAAATAAGGAATCATCTTTCCTAGCCCATCGATACCTGCTTTGGTAATGAACACTCTCATGTTATGGCTAAGACGTTTAACTGTGCAAATATCAGGCAAGTCAAAGTTACAGTCCCCACAGTAAACTTGAATTTGTCTCTTTATGGTTACGTATTTGTATGGTATGCTGTATTGCCAACTCCAAATGTTAAATCATTCCAGTCCCCAGAAGTTAATGAGATTGATTGAAATTAATCATGAAATAAAACCAATAAATTTGGGGTTCTTTTTATTTTCCTTCTAATTTTAAGCTGTCAAACTGTGCTTGGATCATGCTTTTCAGTTTTTCCTGCAGTATTCTTCCATAATTGTTTTTCACAAGTAAAGGGTGAAATGTCCCAAGATTCAAGATAAAGTTAAGGGAACTGAGTATGAAATACAGTTTACAACTTTTGTCATGATTTCCTATTCTTGGAAGAATTGTGAGGTGTACTCTCCTAAGAAAAGAATAACACCAAATTAAAATTACATACATATTTTTTCTGAAATTTCTTGCTCAGTTTTTATGGATTATATATCGTAAGATGGCACAGATATATTGGCAGCAATTCCCCTTTCTGTATCCCCCCCTTCTTTAGAAGGAGAGGAAACATGGGACATGGTTTGGAGTAGAGGTCTTCTAACATGGCCTCTCTTTTTTTGGTCTACTTAAATAGTTTCCCTGCAGGATCTTGTACTGCCAGAGGTTTCTGACATTTACTGGATGAAATTCAACTTCTTCAAGGGAGAAAAACCTTTCACAGTTACGTTTGGGTTTTGGAACACTGGCAATGAGAATGTGTGCTTTTCTTTTTTCTTCTGTTTGCTTAAGAACCTCATCAGAGCATCTCACAGTTGAGCAGAAGTCAAAATCTGCCCCCTTTGTGCTGTAATGAATCTGCATAACAATAGGTCCTGTCGCTAGGTTTTGTTTGGCACGTGTCATGTTGTGTACTGTGCGCGTGGTGTGTATGAGCACTGAGAGCGTTTAATTTTTGAAAATGCTGCTTTCCTCCATCTTAAATACAATAAACTTACCCTGTGTTTACTCTTGTCTGCTTATGTGCGTAGCTTCTCTTAGTCTCGTGGTTGTTTAGGGAATCTGCAAATACCAAACTGCCAGGGGCCCCCCTGACCCCTCCCCAAAGTACTCCAGAGAGAGGTGTTTGTTTTAGGGCTGAGTAGCCAGTGATGGAGCAGCACCCTAAAGCGGGTATGGTGAGGCTGCTGCCAAGACATCACCTGGGTTTCAGTTGCACTCGGCTTTACTGTGGCAGAAGAGTACTTTGGAAAGCCAAGGGGGCCCTTTTCCGACTTTGAACCCTAAATCAACAAATCAAAACAGGGCCAAGACATGCTCTCTGAAAATATTTAATGTAACCTGGTGGTACTTGTAGGCAGTGATAGCAAATGCTATTGAAATTTAACACTGACAATTTTAAACCCAGGAACATCAGTGAAAAGGTCCAGGCTAGGTCTGTCTGTTGTGTCCTTACGGCAGAGAGCTTCATCAAAACTCATTATGGGGGCGTGTGTGGGTTTACAAGGACAGGCTCAGTAGAGTATGGGGGAAGAGCAGGCAACCTGAAGCCCACTGAACGGGCACGGTGGTGTGATCCTGGGGTCCTCCCTTGCAGCAGGTGGGATGGTGCACAGCGACCTCAGTGTTTGGAAAGTCTGAGTTGCAGGATGTTCTTCTTGAGAGTTGCTCAGTGGCTGAAGCCACTGTTTACAGCAGTAACAGTATCATAAAGCAAACGAGCGTGTTTTTAGTTGGAAGTTAAGGGAGGAGAAGGCATTCTGATCACTCCTTTTCTCTCATGTCTCTCTGCTTCTTGGCAGGAGAGATGAAACTTCATTTTTGCTCAATCCTTGTAATGCAGGTTGGCTAATTGAGGGCTTCCAAGTTAAAATACTTGGATATCTAGTTTACTTATCTGTCTCAATAACTTCTGTTTGGTCACAAACCAATTACTCCTATTTAATATTTGAATAAAACTTTACCTTTTTAAAAATTGGGGAAAGTGGAGCAATCATTGAGGAAAGTTTTTGTCTTGGACAACTGTTTCTAGGCCTTTCTAGCCTTTCACAGGAATGAGTAAGGAGTTTTCAGCCATGCTTCATAACTGAAACACTTCTGGACTTTGATTTGAAAACGGTATGTCGCTTTTCTATTATACTTTGCTATAAATAAATGCAAGGGAAGCAAAATAACTGTAGTGCAGCCCAGTTAAGGTGAGCAGAAGGAAGCATGCTCATCCTCGTGTTTTCATGAAAGCTGCTTCACTGTGGGCTATGCAGGGCCTGGTTTCTGTCAGTAGCTCTGGCAGTGTCCCTGACTGGTGTCCTGTCTGCCTTGGGAGATCCTACATTGGGTTTGAGGTGGAGGACCCATCTAGCTCCTTGGCAGCCAGGTGGCCAGTGGCAGTGCAGATTCCACGTTGTCATTTGAATCTAGTAGTTGAGCCAAGCTATGTTGTGCTTTTGGCTTTGAGAGGGATGTGGGGCTTCACAGGGTTTTTATGGTGGCTGCAGGATGAAAGGTTGTGAGTTCAGTGCTCATCCTTTGTGAAGCACCTTTGTGAGTCTGCAGAGAAAGCCGATGTTGATATCTTCTCTGTTTCTTTCTCTGGATGCTTGCAGATGCCTACCTTGCAGGGGCTGGACTGCCTCGCATCTGGGGAAGAGGCCATTTTTAAGTTAAAGCATACAATGACTTACCAGTTTTGGTTTCTCTGGCCACAAGCTCACACTGCAGCACTTCGTGAAAGTTCCTTAGTGTTTCTGTGCCTCTGTCTCACTCTTCGAAACGGTGATGATATTTACATGATGGGGAGTGGTCTAAGATTTAATTTGTTAATGTCCCTTATTAGATCAGAGACTCTAATGAATCACAGAATATGGAATGAATAAATACATATTTGCTGTGGTGGGGAGAGGACTCCTTCCAAACCCATGTCCACTGTGTAATGAGGTCTGTCAGTGCCTTAACTGCTGTGGAATTTCTTTTGTTCTTACACCCCAGAGGTTGCTAGAGGTAACACTAAAGATACTTGAGTTGTCCTCCTGCCTGCTGCTCTGTTAATTGTATTTGGAGATAAAAGTTGGAAATATGGGGGGCTGGTCTTGTGATGACATTTGGAGAAGGAAAGCAGAGAGAATAAGGCCAAAGCTGGTCAAAACACTTTTGCTGGATCTTTGGTTTGAGGGAGGAGGGCAGAGAACAAGGAATGATTGGAGGAAGATTGTTAATTGGTTTTCTTCTCACGTCCCTTATTTCCCTGCAGTACCATTCACTCTGTATGACAACCATCCACTTTCACAGTGCCCCCTTTGAAAGATGGCACTCTGCTGATGTGTAAAAGAGAGTCAGCTACAACACTGCTACTGTCTGCTTTCTCTAATTTTATAAAGCATGTGACTAGACACAAAGTAGATGTCTCTTCTTAAAATATCAGTCCATAGTGTTTGAATAACACAGGAAGATTGAAAAGACTTTGTGCATGAAATATACCCCATGCATTTGTGTCTGTGTTAACAAACGTTAGATTATATATTCTTATACTCAATTTAACCAGTAGGCTTTCTGTCCTAATTGCAGATAGCTGTTGCAGTCTGAGCACGTTGCTTATTTACAAATTTTATCAGTCCTTCTTAATTTTGGGGGACAAACTGTATGTTTTCTTTCTTGGTCATGTCCTAAACAGCAACAACTACAACAACAGCAACAAAATCCAAGCACTGAGGGTTTCTTGCTTGTTTGTTGCTTAAAACGTGATCCGTGAAAGAGACACTGGGCTTCTGCAAACATCAAAGGACTTTTTATGTCAGAGTTATTTGTTTTGTATTTGTCCATATTTAAGTATGGAGGTGTTACTCTTGAAAATTAAATTGCCTATAAGCTTTTGATTTAATTCATTCAAGGGTGACATCCTGTTTCCTTTGCATCTTCTTGCTTCCATGTACTTATAAAGATAGCTGCTAAGGAAAACAAAGCTAATAATGTGTCTTTCATGTGGACAACGAGAGAAGAAAGACATATTCCACGCAGCTCTACAAGACGCTTAGTTCTTTTCACAACATTCTCTGGTTTATCTTTACAGACTGGTGATACCAAAACATACATCCTGTTTCAGTTATTGGCTGCATAAGAAGAAGTCTTACAATCCTGTGCCTGTGGCATCCTGGGAATTTCTGGGGAATGGTTTGTTTCTGACATTTTTTCTAAAACCAGGTTTGACTGAAGATGACAATTGTTCTTAGGTTTGATCATGTAGATAGAGATGTAGAGAGCAACAGCACAGGATTGTACAAGAAAAGAGCCCCAATGAGCATACATGTGGAGTGTTTTTTTCCTGAGGTTGTAGGTTTCCGCTTGAAGATGAGTTTTCAAACATGCGTATGAGATGCTTTTCAAACTGACATTAGCAGCCTTGTTGTTGTTCAGTTGCTTCCAAAGCCTACCTTTGTAGAAAGACATAGGACTTTGCTTTGCAGATACAAATATCCGGCTTCTTTGCATGTACAACTGTTTTTTTTTTTCAAAAATGGCTCCAGGCAAATGGACATACAGACCTTGTGAATGTGTGAAATTATGATATCTTGACCATTTTTTAGTTGTTGTTTACTTAGCTCTGTTTTCTGACTGGAACTCAGGTGTGTATTTCTTCTAAGGCATTGATTTTTAACAAGTCTTTTTGTGGGGGTGAGAATAATCCTGGGATAATCTTAGTTTACATATTTTCAAAGAAAAAAAATGCTGCTGTGAGTATGCACTATATTAAGGGTCATGAGGTTTGTTTAAGCCTGCAGCAGAACCTGCAGAGCCTGAAAATCTGTAGGCACAGGAAATACCTCTCTGTATTAACATGAAGCAAAGCAGCGAGCTCCCAGATGGATGAGATGCAGCCACCATGGTCTGGGGCTTGGGGGCGGGGGGGATCCAGGTACTAGTTTTTTGGACTTTGCTGTCCAAAGGCTTCCCTTGAGACCTCGGAGAAGCCACTTTGACCACTGTCTGCAGCAAGACGGGAGTGATGTTGTGGGCACTTTGGCAGCAGCAGGCAGCGGGGCCAACTGAACAAGGGCAGGGCGATGCTTGTGCTGCGTGGGGCGACTGAAACGATTTGGCTCGGAGGCAAAAGGAATCTAGTGTAGATGGAGGGTGGCTCACAGGGGGATGTTGGGATGATGGGGATGTCATAAATCTCTTACGACTTGAAGGCTGAAACAGGAAAGTTGGTGCTGCCAGGATGTGCTGCCTTGGCTTGGTAGTCTGAGAATCACTTTTTGAAGAGTGGCATCTCGACTTTCTTTTCAAGTGTAAGCATAGTACAGATTTTTCTTAAAAAAATGAATAAAAAAGGCAGCACTGTTGGTTCATCTTAGTTAAGCCACTTTTCTGTCTACTAGCAAGACCCACATTTCTTCTCTCCCAGGAGAATGACAAGGACACCCAGTAGAAAGCTGTCTGGTTTGTATGAGATCCTTAATAGTTCAATAGAGCTGAAAGAGGAGATACGCATGCTGTGCTGTCTGCCTGGAAGGACTCTGGCCAGCTGGAAGGAGTTGTGCTGGGTTCAAGTCCCTGCCCCAAACCCATTTACTTGTTTTAGCCAATGGTGGCTTTTCCTGTATGATGATTCTGAGGTGGAACTGGAGAAGTGACTTCCCTTCTCCAGTGGAAGAATTGGGAGTGTTTTCTTCCCAGAATTCACAAAAACCTATTAGACAGCGTGTTCTTCTAGGAGGTGGGAAGGAGAAGTAAAGAAAGAATTAAACTAATTTACATAATGCTTTGAATAAACTCTTTAACCACTAAACTGTTATGTAGAAGTCTATCTGTTCTCTGTTACTTCCCCCCCCCCCCTTTTTTTTTTTTTTTTATGTGCTGCAACTGTATTTTCTATGGGAATAATTCTGGCAGTGGTTCTCAGCTCCCTTGGGGACATGGGTGGAGAAGCATTGAGTTGGGAGAGTTGTAGGGGGAGGGTGTTTACAGGGCTTAGTTGTGAACTGGATGCTGAAGAGCTTGGTCTTGTTGAGCCAGACTCTTAGGAACATGTCTAGAAAGGGAACTCGCAAGGGTTAATGGGGACTTTCAGTATTAGAGATGGAAACTCCTCTGCACTTCTGCTGAGTTCAGTACTACCTCGTTCCTGAGGGGGGCAAGGGGGTGAAGACTATAGTTTGGGATTTCAGTGACTAAGTTAATGTGGTGCTCCAGTCTTTATATTTGATACGCCTTTTTTTTTTTTTTTTTTAAGATGCAAAGGTGCATTTATATATTTATCATTATGGGTAGGTGTCCCTCTGTGCTTAAGAATTCTTGAAAATGTTCTTGAGCATCTGTCTGCTGCTGACTTTCTGCCTGAATCACACATGTAGTCTGCTTAGGCATTTTTTTAAAATCCCATTACATACCCGCTGGAAACTTCACCTCTAGCTTTCACTGCTTCAATTCTCTGTCTGGGAAGTGGAAGTAATACTACATTCTGAAGCATAACCTTTACCAAAGAGGAGCTTTTGGAGAGTGATATGTTATGAAATAGGGGGTGGGATATTATTACATGGGAGTCACTTAGAAATGGATGTGTTTATCTCTCTAGATTGTAAGATGCTTGGGACAGGGTGTTCTTTCCCAAGACAGTTTCATCCTCTTTTTGCCTCCCATGTGAATTCTGCTGTCTTTTCCATCCCAGCTGGAATTTGTGTACACTAGTGATGTAGCTTTCAGCAGTAATGCAGTCAACATTTTGATTTGTATTAAGGAAGCTTGCACTTGGTGATCTATTTTCTTCCTTTGTTCTCCATCTAGAAAACGAGCTAACACCACTGTTTTACCTGTGTGGGATTTTTTGGGGAAAACCAAACCAAACTTTCTTACCTTGAGGTAGTGTGCCCCTACCTTCTTCCTGCATGCCCAAACCTTGGCAAATGCCAGAGGTGGGGCTTGTTGCAGTATGTGTGGTGGTTGCCGCACAGGGGGATCTTGATTCTCTGTTACAAGCAATCATACTGTAAAACTAGGGAAAACACAGGGTTTGTTAAACCTTTTTGTGCCTCCTGGCTTTATGCAGAATTAGTCTGAGGTAGGCGCCTGATGTAGATCTAAAATAGCTAGTTTCCCAGCCTCTTTTTAATCTTGGTTGAATTTCTACCTGCCCATTGGGCAATGAAGCTGTGCAAGGCTCTTTCTTCATTTATTTGTTGTAGAGGTTTGAAGGAAGGTAATGACAGTGTGAGCTGTCAAAAGATTAGGCAAACCAGTTTAGTAGTCCTCACTGAGGATCACAGCTTTGGTTGAGTCACGGAATCACGGAATTGTCAGAGTTGGAAGGGACC
>BJBW01020008.1:0-13758 GCA_004320125.1 Scolopax mira
CAATAGTTTTAAACTGAAAGAGGGGAGATTGATATGAGATACTAAGAAGAACTTCTCAGCTATGAGGGTGGTGAGACCCTGGCTCAGGTTTTCCATCCCTGGAGGGGTTCAAGGCCAGGCTGGATGGGGCTCTGAGCAACCTGATCTGGTGGGAGGTGTCCCTGCCCAGGGCAGGGTGACTGGACTAGATGATCTTTAAAGGTCCCTTCCCACCCAAACCATTCTGTGATTCATATAAGTGGCCTCCGTGGGTCTGAAGAGTGGGCTGGAACTGATCTGGGAGGTACCAGGTTCTTGTGTTGAGGTAAAATAAGTGTTGATCCTAAAACCATTTTGCAAAGGTGACCATTGACTTCGGTCCCCACATGTTCTGAGGCCACTGAGTGGGGAATGGCGGGGCCTGTAAACACCACAGGTTTCTTCTCTTACAGAGGTGTTCGTTTGCGGGGGCTATAACGGAGAAGTGATTCTGGGAGACGTTTGGAAGCTGAATCTGCAAACTTTCCAGTGGGTCAAGCTCCCGGCCGCCATGCCAGAACCAGTATATTTTCACTGCGCCGCTGTCACACCAGTAAGTGACTCATTTCTTTGTGTGGCTGAAGTTCAGGCCGTTCGTCCAAGCGCTCTGACGTTCGTTGTGGGCTGCAAATAGAGCTGAGCCCATGTTACCAAGGAGGTGACCTCCTCTGGATGAGGTGGTGATGGAGGCTGAGAGCTGCTGTGAGGTCACTGCGTTGACTCCTTCCACTCCTTCTGTTGTTTGAGGAGCAGCAGCACTCGGGTGGTTCTGCTTCCTAAAAGCAGAGATGTGGAATGTTAGCTTTTAAATGGCACCAGCTCCTAGGAGTAATTCCCTCTGTGAATTTCCTGTTTGCAAAAGGGGAAAAAAAAAAAGCACAAATAGCCCCCCCAGATTAAACTGGTTTTAGCCTGCTGAGAACAACCTGGGTAGAGAGATGAACAGCCCTTTTTGGAAACCACTCCTAATGCAAAAGTTGGTATTGGTAGAGCTTTTTTGCCTTAACTAGAAGCTTAGAGACCTGTGGTTGATAAGCAGCAGGCAGCAAGAAATACATTTAGTTCTGGCTTCAACCTTCTTCTGCTGATCATCACCTTTGGGCAGCTCATGAGGGCAGAGATTGGGGTTCGTTAGTTAAAAGAGCAGGTGTCACCTAGTTGGGAGATCATTAACTCTTTCTTTTTGGAGATTTTTTAAATTTCTTCTTCTTTTTGGAGATAGCAACTCTTTCTGTGAAAACTGTAGGCCTGCTAAAGGTGTTTCCCAGGCAGGCAGGTGACTGGACAGCAGGAATGCCTCTTCTTTTCCTATATCCTAAAGAAACACCTCTCTCAAAAGAGGCCAGCAGCTGAGCTTTCCGTGTTCATGGGATTCCTGGAGCAGGGTTGTGCTGAGCCAGCAGAATGCAACATGTCTTTGTATGGTATGGGTTTAGTTTTAAAAAAATTTTAGCTGAAAATGAAGTATGGTTCTATACTAATCTATTAACACTCTGCCCCACTCCTAAAATTGACCTATTGGGGTAGAATTCACGTAAAATTTGTGTAAAAGCACTCTAAGGTGGCAGATATGTGTTTTTGGATAAGACGTGTCCTTCAGCAGTGCAATTTCCTCCCCTTGGCTATGAGGAGTCTGGGATGACTGGCCCAGGTGGTGACATTTCTGTTACCAGCCCCATCTCACTCTTTGATTCTCCAGCTCTTGATGTCCAGGGAATCTGGACAGTCAAGGGACTCTTTGATGTCCAGGGAATCTGGACAGTCAAATCTGGGTTTTCCTGGCAGCATCACTCCTCAGCACCTTCTGGTGTCCCAGGTAACTCCCTTCTTCCCCTTTTTTCCCCTCCAGGCTGGCTGCATGTACGTTCACGGAGGGGTGGTCAACATCCACGAAAACAAACGGACTGGCTCTCTCTTTAAAATGTGGCTGGTGGTCCCCAGCTTGCTGGAACTGTCGTGGGAGAAGCTCCTGGAATATTTCCCTCATCTAGCAACCCTCTCCCGCTCTCAGCTTTTGCACCTTGGACTGACTCAGGGACTCGTTGAGAGGCTAAAATGAGAACATCATCTCACGCTTCTGTCCAAGACACACTACGTTCAAGAAGCCCCCTCCTGCCCCCCCCCTATTTATGGATACCGTTGGGTGGTCTCGCTAAGAACACGGAGGAACCTGCTCAACGCCTTACTCAGCTAATACATCGATGCCTTTTTAGAAATTTTTACTTTTAAGTTGTTGAAAAATCCTCTTTTTATTTATGGATCTCTAAATCACACCGTTAATTGAAACTACTCTCTGGGACGAATCCCTAACATCCAGCCATCAAACTCCTCATCAGCGCGTGCTTAATTGGCTTAATTGGGGAGGGTGGGGGAAGCTTAACGAATGCCTGAGCCCCACGCTTACAGGGAATGTGTTCAACTTAGCTATTTTCACAAGATGCAGAGCCACAACCAGCCTGGCCTTTTGCTTTGGACACCCCTCCTCACCCTCTCCTTCCATAAACCCACCAACTCCTGCTGCTTTGAAGGCTTTGCATGTGTTTCATGGGCACGTTCCCATCTCTTTGAGCTTCAGAAGATGGCTGGAAACGTCACAGGGGGTGGGTGAAGCTTTGCCTGTGCAGCTTTTCTGGTGCCGTGTTGCAGTGATTTGAAACAAACCCCAGCCCCTCTCTGTGTTCCTCACCTTTTCATATTGAAAGGTTTGCTCAGAAGACTGCTTAAAAGTTGCCGCTTAATGGACTACTGTGTAGTTTCCTTGGGGTGGGGAGGGGAGGAAAAAGGTTTTGCCCAATCTTTTTTTAACCCTTTTCTGCTCACGTTGCACCCAAAAGGAGCTAACTCCAAAATCTCACCTCCTAGATTTCAAAGCTGTCTTTGACCTTTGTGTTCTACCCCCTGCTCAGTCCTGGTTATCAATCTCTAACCCTAAACTTTTGGGTTTCCTCCCTCCCCTATGTCCCATCTTGGCCTTTTTTCTACTTTGCTTCATCTTCCTCCAGGGCTGGGGGATGTTATTGCTGCCTGGGGTTTTCATGTGGATCCTTGGAAACCCCCAGATCACTCACACCCAGGAGCCACAGCATCAAAAGAAGGGGAGAAGAAGCATCTCTCCCTCGTTTTGGGAACAGTTGTCACCTCAGCAATTCTAGAGCTCCCCATGGCTGACACCAGGTTTGTGCAAACACAGACCCTTTTAATTTGAAGGCCATTTTTAAGTGCCTTTTTCTTTCTTCTTTTTTTTTTTTTTCAAATCAGCTTTTCCCCTTCCATGATGAAAGGCAAAGGTTAGACTCTGGGGTTTTAGTTTCTTTTTAACAGATTGCATTTATGTTTAATAACACAGCTATGGTGTTGTCTTCATGTTGTTGACCTGAACAGCGCTGGTTGATGGAGTCACTGCCACCCTTCCTGGGGAACACCTACCCAGATGTTCAGCTGAAGTGTTAAGCTTCTCCTGTTCTTGGGGATAAATTCCCCCCCCACCCCTTCTGCAGTCCCAGGTACTGCTTTTTTTCCCTAAAGCCCAGAAAAATAAAGGGCAGCACAGCTGAAGTGTTCTCTGGTGCTTTGAGCCACAGGAAATGGTGGCAACTGCTTGTAGCTTCATGGTATCTGTCCCCCTTCTGAGGCCCAGCTCTGCCTTGAGAGCTCCCTGTCCTACAATCTCATCATCCCATTTCAACCAAGGGCTTCCAAGCCCCTCCTTGGCTACTTGGTGCAACATTCCACTGTTCCCAGCTCAGGGAGCAACCACACACCCTACTGGCACCTGTGGGCTGGGGAAGGGGTATCTCCTCTGCCACTCCTGGCTTGTGGTGTCTTCTTCTGCAAGGAGACCTTTTCTCCAGCTCCCTCTGCTGAGCTGAGCTCAGAAGCTCTTGCCTCTTTCTTATGGAGGCCAAATATCTGCACTTAATCTTTGCCTTCTGGCCTCCAGTTCTGCTGGGACCTTTGTACTGGAAGGGCCTGGTCAAAGCATGTGCTGGTCTAAAGACCATCTCCCATCATCACCAAGGCAATATTAGAACCCTCCAGGCCTGGATCTCTGATGAAGTAGATTCTTTAAGCTCTTATGTCTTCCTTGCTCTGACAGCCTTACGGGGACTGCCAGGAGCTTTTCCCCAGGGAAGGTGGTGGCAAGTGTTGATCTGGAGCACAGCTTGGCTCCATGGTGACACCAGTAACACTGTCACTTAACCTTACCTTCAAATCTTGACGTGGAACATGTTCAGCCACCCAGTCCGTGATGTCCCTGTGACACACCAACACACTGCTGGCCAGCCCAAGCCTCTTCCACTGGCTGGACCACTGAAGATGCAAGCCCAGAGCCTGCCTGTGCCCTCCAGTGATGGTCTGGACCTGGTTTCATCCCTCCTACACAGCTGGATTTACAGGAGCATGGCCAAGAAAGCTACAGAATAAAGGGACCAGGGACTTGTTTTTGCTGATAGAAGCAAACAGAAGCGTTGTCCAGGGGCCTCTCCTTTCCCAGGGACCTGGGGTGGCTGCTGCGTGATGGGAACAAGATCTTGGAGGCTGCTCTTCCTAAAGAAGTGGCTTGTTTTGAGCACTGCAAAGCTCACAGCTCCCTTCTGAGGGTTTGCTTGCTGCTTGTCTACTGCATGTGGAGTTTTTAAACGATGGAAGCTGCTTGCTGGCTGATGGTGGCCAAGGCTTCGCTCTGGGACGTGGCTTGAAAGATACATGGCTCCAGGCTTTTCATACTTCACCTCCTGCTTGTCTTCACCTTCATCTCCAGCCCAGGTAACGCCCAAGAACTGGTTACTACCTTTTAAGGAGAAGTTAACTCCTTCCATGCAATTCCATACATGAAAGCAAGAGAGCAGTGTGTTACCAGCTCTGCCAGGGCAGGGACGGTTCCCAACAGGAGAAGGAACATCTGCAGATTCAACATCTGCAACAATTGATGGAGGGAGAGGAGTTATGAGCATCCACAGTGATGCCCGGGATGGGGATAGAACTCACCGAGGCAGAGGAAGCCATCTCAGAACAGGGTTTTGCAGGACAGCCCTGCTGCCTTCACCCCACAACTTACCCCAGCACCAAGCAGAGCAGCTCAAGGCTATGTGGGACCTCTTCAGGGCATCCAGCCAGCCACCAGCAGCTACTGCTGGGCTTGCACTGGGAAAGGAACCTGCAGCATCCATGCTTACCGAAAAATGAAGGCTGGATCCACCTCCAGGAGAAGCCCCAAGCATCCCTCAGCCCAGGGTAGATGTTTTCAGATTAGCCTCAGCTGAGATGATGGTACTGAGCAAGTTCTCCTACATCTTCTGGGCTCCCATCCCACACCTCTTCCATCTCTTACTGCCCTGTGCCTATCTGCTGCCATCACCCAACTCTGGGTGTCACCCAGGAACCTTCCCAGGCATCCACATTAACAGCAGCAGGATTGTCCCCACTGATGCTCTACTAGGAAAACGAAAGCAGCTTGATAAGGCAGCATCATTAATTGCTAATGAGCAGCTGCTCTCCTTTGGGAAGGAGGAGGATCCTAGGCTGCTGTCCCCTGCCTTACTCTGGGATGTTTGAGGTCTAGTCCTGTTTCTCCCTCAACTCTGGGACCTACAGCAGCACCCTCCTCCTTGGTTTTTGTGCCGAAATAGGTCCCCAAAGGGCTGGGGAGGGAGGTGGGGCACAGGAGCCATGTTGCCTGTGTTTATGTATCTGTCAAGTGTTTTGCTTTGGTTTTTTTTTTTTTAAAGCTCTGCTAATAAATCAGTCCAAGCCACCTGCTTTGTCCTCTCACCTCACCTACTGGCATTTCCTGTCACAGAAGGAGATGAGTAGGTCCCCAGCCGTGTCACACCTCATACCAGTGCATCAGCACCAGGAGCATCCCTGGCCCTTCTTGGGAACCTGTTAAAGACCTCTGAGCAAGGGTGATCCAGGACAGTTGGGCAAGAGAAGGCTGGATACAAGAGCTAGAGCTTAGGGAGGATCATGGAGAAAGCTGGAGCCCACAGAGGTGGCTCTGTCCCCATGGCAAGGGTGGTGGATCTCTCCTGCCACCTGCTCTGGTGCTGTGACAAAAGACATTGCTGTCCTGCTCCACTCCAGGGAGGGAAACTGGCTCCAGCCATTGCTGGTGCCCAGAACCCACCCACATTGAGAGCCATCCTTTGTGGACACCAAGCAGCCATCACCCCAAGACCATCACTAACCTGGGTGGTGGGCACAGAAGGGCCCAGACAGGTGACCGAAGGCTCATTTAAGGAGAAACAAGCTTGTTTCTGATTTGTACAAAACTGCTTTAATGACACAACAGCTGAAAAATACCTTTAGGTGCAGTTCTAGTACCCTTAGGAAGCCCTTTGTGATCCCCAGACCCAAGTCCCTTCCAGGCCAGGAACCACCTACTACCTGGAAGGTCAAGAGGCTCTCCTCAGGCACTTTCTCCCAGTGCAATATATCCTAAGGGAGGGGTCTTTCCTCAAGACCACACAGAAATCCCCTTCAAGACCCTCCACTAGGGACAATTTTCCTTCCAACCACACAAGCGTGGGCTGGAAATACCTCTGTGTCGTGCTCTGATGTTGAGGCTCCATCTTGGTTCAGGAGTGCTTCCATCGCCACCACAGTTCCCATCACTGAAGCTCCACTGGCACCCCACTGGGGGAGCCAGGCAGCAGCAGGAGCTTCAGCAAAAGATGCTTCCAGACTGGATCCAGCCCAGCCAAGTCCCTGAGACACCAGATAACGTCTTGATGGGTGCTGAGCCCAACAAGAAGGTTCGAGAACGCAGAGTCCAAACCTTAGCAACCACTGGGTGATGGGGCGAAGAAATACACAGCCAGGAGGATGAAGTAGACCATCACCAGCACTGTGCCTAGGGCAGACAGAGCAGGTTGGAGGAGGTTACTCCCTGGAGCATGGAGGAAGGTTGCTCTTAAGACCTTCTGGTGTGGCCCGCACTATCCCGCTGTAGAGGACTTTCATGGTCCTCTGCAAAATCTCAATCAAAAGGCATTAAGAATTCCCTCTTAAGGATGGAAAGGGAGTGACCAACCTCGGAGCTGCTGCAGGGTGGCAGCATCTCCCAGATGATGGTCAACCAAGACCCCAGAATTGCTCAAGAGCAAGCAGGTGACCCCATTGCGCTCTCCAGGAGCTCCACCCCATCAGCACAGGGAAGGTGGGTACACCAAGTCCCACAGCAGCCTCGCGGGTAGGCAGTCACCTTGGAAGTAGTCACATTTGCCATCCATGAAGATGTAGTTCATGAGCACCACGCTGAACATGCTGGCATAGACATGGAGGTCACTGAAGACAAGTGTGAAGTTGGTGGGCTGCAAGGCAGAGAAGATTTGGGGTTTATGGCCAATCAGGACATCTCTGCACTGACTGGGGACTTGCACATCGCCCCTTAAGGCCCCTCTGCCACACATCCCTAGGGCTGGGGACAGCACCAGCTGAGGTAGGAGGCATCTTACCCTCCTTTTCCCTTCACTGAGCAGAGGAGGCACAGTGGCTGTGCCCTTGCCACCATGTTTCATGGAGCACCGTGTGTCCCCAACCCCACGGCACGAGGTCACCCAGGGGCTGTTCTGGGTCTACTCACATAGAAGATGGTGAAGAGCACCAGGATGGGGATCTGGAGCATGCAGACCTGGACAGCAATGCAGTTCCCAATCTCGATGCTAGGGAGGACAGAGGACTTTAGAGCTACTGAACTCCAGGCCTCCAGCAGCCCTTGACTTGCTCAGCTCAGGGTGAGAAAAACCCACCTCAGGGAACCACATCACGCAGCCCAACCTGGTTCTGACCCCATTTTTTGGGTGGATTTAGGTCTTCTTAAGGGCAAGTTGGCAGGGATCTGACCCAACAGTGGCATGAAGCTGTGCCACCCATCAGTGGCACCGAGGTACAGCTACGGGACTGGGACCACACTGGAGGAGGACACCCCAAAAACCTATCCTTTGAGCCACCTCACCTCAAACTGAGGTTATTCTGCAGGGCAAACTGGATGCCGTTGACAATCTCTGGCAGCTCAGGCACCATCGCCAGCACAGTGACACCAATGAAGTACTGTAGGGAAAGAGGTGACATCAGCACATGCATGTGACCTCATCCTGACCACATCCAAGTTGTGGGCAACCAAGCTCCTCCCTCCTTTGAGCATCTCAGCATCTTCCCCCCAGCTTTTGTAACTCCAAAGGGCAGGTTCTCATCCCTGGAGGACGTATTTTGGTCCCCTGGGTCACCCCAAGCCTGGTTCACCACCTGGGTCACCCCAAGCCTGGTTCACCACACTCACCTGTGAGATGGTGGAGTTGGTGAGGATGGGGCTGATGTGCTCTGTGGCCAGGTCAGCACAGGCTGACATGCAGAGGGTTGAAAGCAGGAGGATAACCAGGGCGCGCCAACGAGACCAGTGGACCACGGCGCTGTGGTGGTGACCAGGCACTGGGGGAAGAGCAGAGACATGGTAGGACATCCCAAGGAGATGAGAAGAACCAGCCCTGCAGCTGGTGCAGCCCATGGTTTGGGGACACTCACTGTGACAGCCGCTGACGTGGATGTCGTAGATGTGCGAGTGAGTTTTCAGGGTGAAGAAGAGGCCAATGAGGTAGGCGGCGGGGAGAAGGAGGGACACAGTGTACACCAGGGGTCTGTAGGACATGGGTGACATGTTCAGTGCCACCAGGATCTAGCATGGAGACCCCAGAGGGCTTCCCTACACCATTTGGGGATGGAGGAGATGGGGGTGCAGGATCGGAGACCTTCAGAGTGACAAAGGGGGGGGGACCTGGGAGGAATAAGGAGCCACAGCCCAACCCGGGAGATGCCACCCCATTGTGGGGACAATGTTGTCCCCACCCCAGCAGACACTCACTGGACGTGACTGTAGTAGAGGGTGCCGTTGTTCTCCATCTGCAGAGAGAGAGCCCATCAACGAGGCTGCAGGGGACAAGGGACAGCCCCACTGCCACCACCAGGAGCAGGAGCCAGGTGGCCTTGGAGCACCCCAACCTCAAACTTCATCAGAAATCCATGTCCACACTCACCAGGTCAAAGTGACAGTTGTGGCAGAGGTAGTGGCCCAGGGGGTTCTGGGTGACATTGTGACACTCGCCGCAGACCAGCTTCCCGTACACCTTGGAGAAGAGCGTTGGGGCAAAGACACCTGTGGGGATGGAGGGACATGGGGTGGGCATCCATGCTGGTAGGAACCTCCCCAAACCTGGGGACACGTCTGTCCCCAACTCACCTCCCACAGAGAGGAAGAGCAGGGCTGAGCTGACACCTGCCGAGCGGCTGTTGAACCGTTGCTCCTGGTGCCGGATGCCCCCAATGACCATGCACAGACCCTTGGGGATGGAGAAAACCCCCCCAAGAAATTGCCATCAGCATCTCTGCTCGCAGCATCCTCCCAGGTCTCTTCAGAGACCAGGCACCTTCATGCTGTGAATGTGCCACCCCATGGCTCACCGGGACCAAGAGGACACAGCCCACCAACGTCCCTGTCAATGCTGACTTGACAATCTCGGCGTAGCAGCGGTTGCCCTCACGTGTCCCCTTGATGAGGGCCGTGATGTAGAAGGTGAGCTCCGTGATGGAGCCAAACGTGGCGTTCACCACAGCTCCCACCGCAAAGTTGCTCTGGGCTGAGATGCTGGAGGAGGAGGAGGAGGGTGTCAGCAGGGCTGGCACGTGCCACCACCTTGCCACCAAGTGTCCCCACCATCATCACCACTCACCTGGCGATGGCCATCCCGATGTAGTAGGAGAGAGGCATGATGGAGGACAGAGCCAACGTGAACTTGACGGGGGAGCTGGTCAAGCGGTTGTGGCTGTCCACGTAGCCCAGCACCAGTGTCACCAGCACCAATGGCAGCAGGTCTGGGGTGGCCGATCAAGGAGATGACCGAGATGGATGGGATTTGGGGCCAGCCCCCCCACCCCATTCTCCTCCAACCCACGGAAGGATACTGACGGCGAAGACGTTGATGCCATCCACGGCGTATTTGTAGTAGTAGGGGTTGACGGCGCGGTAGCAACAGAGGATCACCTCCCCCTCCAGTGGCACCTCCGTCTGTGGAGGGACAAGTGGGTGACACTGCTCCAAGCACTGTCCCCACCCCCCAAAAAAACTATAATAAATTCACCCTGGAGCAGGGTGCAGGACCCCAACATCAAAGGCACCCACCATCTTCAAGCGCCGGACGAGCACCCGCTCCGGGGGCAGCAGGAGGACACGGGTGGCGGTGCGAGCACTCAGCTTGGCCACGGGGATGAGGACCACGAGGAGCCACGCGGTGACACACACTAGTCCGTGGGCCAGCACCAACACCGGGTAGCCCAGGCACAGCCACGCCACGGTGCCAGCACGCTGCTGTGAACGGGTGGTCACCTTCAGGGTTTGCCCAGCCCGAAACACTCACCCCAGGGGAGCAGAGGCACCCATGGGTGCCATCCCCACCGTGATGGGGTGCTCCTGGGGTCCCCACACCCAGGAAAAAGGCGTCCAGCACAGGGGCTCACCCAGTGTCCACCGTCTGCCCAGCACCACGGGCGCCAGCGGCGTGGCACAGGACCACCCAGCAGGGCTGAGGTCTCCCCCGTGCCGGCCTCGCATGCCCCCAGCGCCCGGTGGGATTTGGGAACCTGGAGGAGATGAGGGGTGTCAGGGGGTGGTGTGGAGCACCCCAACCATCCCCCCCCCCCGCCAAGAGGTCCCGAATCGGGGCACACCGTTACCTCCACCTTCTGGATCACTTTGCCAAAGGGCCAGAGGAAATACCCAGCCAGATCCCAGCAGAGCCGCCCTGTGGGGACACGAGCATCAGCTCTGTTGGGGACACACACGTCCCCTCCAAGGTCACCCTGCAGGGAAGGGACCCAGGAGACCCCAGCACCCATGGGTGCCATTTTGGGCTCAGCCAAGAGACCCACGTCTCACCCAGCTCTTCACACGGGGGTCTCCAATTTGGGACTCACCATAAGGAGCCCCCACAACTGTGATGAACATCATGGCAGCCATGAGGACGTAGAAGAACGAGAGCCACCAGCCAAAGAGCAGCAGGTAGAGGACATTCCCACATGTCACCGTGGACCCTGTGGGAGGGGAGGCACCAGATGGGACCGTTGTCACCTGCATCATCCCAAATCCATGCTGCCAGCACACAGGGTGTCCCCCAAGGCCACCCACCTCCAGAGCCTCGGATGATGTTGAGGTCAGAGTAGAGCTCCTTGACGATCTCCGATCGGTCCTCCCAGGGCCGCGCCGTCACGTGGCTCTTCCATTTCTTGAAGCCAAACTGCAGGGAGATCGTTTTGGAAGGAAGAGGGAGAGAAAACCCTATTAGAACCGTTCAGGAGCACCCATGGGTGCCCCCACTCACCCCGTGAACACCCACCTTGTAGTTGTTGGAGAGCTTGTTGGCCTCCACAACGTTTTCGGCCGTCAGGGTGGTTTTCACCACGCAGCTCTCGCAGACCTCTTCCGAGTGCTGCTGGCAGCAGCACTGGGGGGACATGGCTGCGGGCGAGATGAGGGGGTGACAGGGGGTGTAGGACCCCCCCCCAGGAACCCCCACACCCAGCCCATCCCGTGACCAACCTACCTGAGGGGACACGGGGACGGTGCAGGTGGCAGCCCAGGTCACTCAAGTCACCCTGCACGTTGTTGATGGCGGCGCAGTGCCGGTCGCAGAGGGAACCCCGGCGGGGACCATCGTTGTCACCCTGGGGCTCGGTGGCCTTGGGGACATCTTGGGGGGGGGACAGGGGGAGGTTGAAGTCACACTGGGGACATATCCTGCCTGGGTGCAGCATCACAGGTGCTACTGCACTGGGGTGTCACCCTGGTCCCCAGACCCCACAGGGGGGACACTAGGGCTCCCTGTGTGGTACCCACAAGTGATGCTTGGGAGGGGGGGGTCCCCACTGGTGCTCAGGTTGGGGGGGGGATATGACACCCCAATGTTTGGGGTGACGCTCAGGATGGGGGAGAGGGAACATCGGTGCCCAGGGTGGGGATACCCCCCTTATTGCTTGGTGTGATGATGGGGGGGACCCTCCAGGTGCCCGGGATGGAAGAACCTCCCCCTCAATGGATCCTTGGGGTGGGGGGGACCCCCCCGGAGCCCGACATGATGCTCGGGAAAAGGGGGACCCCTCGATGTGATGCTCGGGATGGGAGTGGGGAACACCCAGGTCGGCAGGATCCCCCCCCCGGGACCCGGTGCGATGCTCGAGGGGAGGGGGAACGGGGGGGGGAACGGACACCCCCAACCCCTCGGTGCCCACCCCTCCCTGGAGACATCCCCCCCCTTTATCCCGCTCACCCGGCGCATCCTGGGAGCAGCAGCGGCGGCGGCCGGGCTCACCCTCGCTGGCCATGGCGGGGGCAGCGGCGGTCCCGGGGGCGGTGGCGACGGTCCCGCTCCCTCCCGACCCGCCGGTATTTAACGGGAGGTGCCGGGCATGCGCGGGGCGCGCCCCCGGTACCGCCCCCCCCCCCGCAACGCTTCCCACCGGGAGGGGCCGGGGTCGATCCGCCTCCCCCCGGGGGGCTGGGATGTGCGGGATTGGAGGGGAGGACGGGGTGCGGAGGGAGCAGGGGGGGCGGTATATGGGGGTGCGCAGGGGCGGGGATCTGGGGGGCGCGGTGTAGCGGGGTGCACAGGGATGCGGGGGGCGCGGGGTGTAGCGGGGTGCACGGGGCCCGGGGTGCATGGTATAGGGGGGTGCACGGTATAGGGGGGTGCACAGGGAGGGAGATAGATGCGCAGGGAGCCGGGGGGCGTGGGGATCGGGGTGTGCGGGGATGTGGGGTGCATGGGGTTGGGGTGCGCGGTGTAGCGGGGCGAGCAGGGACCAGGCTGGGCTGTATATGGGGGTGTACGGGATTGGGGCTGCACAGGGAGCCGGGGTGCGCAGGGTTGGGGGCTGGGGTGGTATATCGGGGTGCACAGGGACCAGGGTGCATGGTGTACGGGGGCGCACAGAACCACCAGGGCGGGCGGTATATGAGGGTGCGCAGAGACGGGGATGCACAGGGAGCCGGGGTGCGCGGGGAACCGGCTGAGCGGTTTATCAGGGTGCGCAGGGCTGTGAGGAGGGAGGGCGTGGGAACAGGGGGGTGGGTGGTATATCGGGGTGCACGGGGACCATGGGGCGTGGTGTACTGGGGCGCACAGGGATCTGGGGCGTTCAGTGTGTGTGGTATATCGGGGTGCATGGGGTACACAGGAACCAGGATGGGCACTGTATCGGGGTGCCCGGGGATCAGGGCATGGGGTGTATCGGGGTACACAGAGACAGGGGGGCACAGGGAGGTGGTATACTGGGGTACAGCAGAGCAGGGGTGCAGGTGGTGTATCGGGGTACACAGGAATGGGGGTGCATGGGGACCGGGGAATGTGGTGTATTGGGGTACAGAGGGATGTGGTATATTGGGGTACACCGGAACGGGAGTGCACGGGAACCAGGGGATCTGGTGTATCGGGGTACACCGGGAGAGGGGTGGTATATTGGGGTACACAGGGATGAGGGTAGGCGGTGTATCGGGGTACACCAGGCCAGGGGTGCAGCAGTGAATGGGGGTGCACAGGAATTAGGGTTGTGGTGTGTGGAGGCGCAGGAGGACCGGGGTACTCAGGAATTTGGGGTGCAGAGGGGCCCGGGGGGGGGGGGGCAGGGTGCAGAGGGGCCCAGGGGGGCCCAGGAGCATCTGGGGTGCACAGGGAGGAGGGTGCACGGGATATTGGG
>BJBW01020010.1:0-12535 GCA_004320125.1 Scolopax mira
TTAGGGACTGGAAGGGGCTCCAAGGTCTCCCCGGAGCCTTCTCTTCTCCAGGCTGAACCCCCCAACTCTCTCAGCCCCCCCTCCCAGCAGAGGGGCTCCAGCCCTCCCAGCATCTCCGTGGCCTCCTCTGGCCCTGCTCCAACAGCTCCATGTCGCTCCTGTGCTGAGAGGTTCTTCAGCACAAAAGTCCTCCATCTCAAAATAAATCCTGATGCTTGAAAAAATTCCCTTTTTTTTTTTTTTTTTTTTCCCCAACTCTAAATCCCTCGATATTTTGTTCCCTTTTCTTCATCTCCATTAGCTGGGTTTTGTAGATTCAAAGGAAAGGAATATTTCGGTTATTCGTGTGTGTGATTCAAAGGGCTTCTGGATGAGGGGCACGGGCGAGGGTTCCGAGGTGGTGAAAAGCTGCGTGAGATAGTGCCAGGCCAATAAACTTCAGAAGGAATTTCAGATTGTGGCTCTCCTTTAAGGATTGAGTTGTGCTGTGTGACGCGTGTGGCACTGGCAGTTAGTTCTTTTTTTTTTCCATTAATTCCTGTGAAACTCTTTTAGTCTAACTGAGAGCCTTCATCTTGTAGGTGTGCTTTCGGCAGAGCTCCGAGAGCCGGGCTGGTTATTCCAGGTGCTGAACACTCAAACGAAGGTTCAGAATAACTGTTTTTATTTGCTGTTTCCCTCGCTCAGAACCCGGTGCCTGTGAGAAGCCAGAACACGAGGCACGAGTTGCGATTGTTGGAACGGCACCCCTCTGGTTGTGCCAACAAAACCAGATTTGGGAATTCTTGCCCGAAGCTTGGGGCTTTTTGATGTACCTGGTTTGAACTACGGGCTTTGGCGGGGAACCAAATCAGGGGGAAAATGGCGTTCTTGTAGTGGGTTTTGCCTAGATGTTGTTTTGATGTTTAAACAAATGTGAACTTTTTGTGTTGTGTGAAACCAGCTTGAAATAAACGTACAAACCCCATTGTTAATATCACTTTATAGATCTGGAAATGGGGCGATAAAG
The DNA here is from genome assembly GCA_004320125.1 of Scolopax mira. NCBI lineage: Eukaryota > Metazoa > Chordata > Aves > Charadriiformes > Scolopacidae > Scolopax > Scolopax mira. The sequence goes on from BJBW01020010.1 coordinate 1,010, forward strand.
GATCAGAATGTGAGGTTTTTTTGGTTAAAAGATCTAGGCTTTAGGTATATTCCGCCTACCCAGAAGCCAGGCACCAGGTAACTCCTTTAGGGCAAACTGAGACAGTCTGTTGATCCAGTTGAAGATGTCCCTGCCCATGGCAGAGAGGTTGGACTAGATGATCTTTAAAGATCCCTTCCAACCCAAACCATTCTCTGATACCACTTGCTGAATGGTTCTAGACCAGTGATTTATCTTCTTTCTACCTATTTATTGTCTTGGTAATGGGAATAATGATGACTTTTCTAGTTCCATCAGTTGCTGTGAAAATTGGTCAGTGTGTAATTAATTCTTGGTGCAAACAGCATTGCAGGGGAGACCATTATTAGGGGTGCTGCTTTCACCCCAAGAAATCAAAGCACATTGAGCTTCCCCATGTTTCAGGCTAACCAGTGCATATGGAAGGTGGGATTGACTCCTATTAGAGATGGCCATAGGTGATGGGAAAGTCTGGGATGAAAGTTTTCACTTGAAAGGTTTCTGCAAACCTTATAGCATATCTAGAAAAGAGTTATTTTCACTGGTAGGTAGTCCAGTTTTAAACTAAATTATCAGTAGAGTCCAGATAAGAAATCTGAACTCTAATTCCCTTTCTTTTTTTTCCCCTCATAGTCCATAAAATTGTTCGATAACAAACCCCCTTTCTCTCAAGTTTGGTGAGAAAAAAATTGCCTGCTTATTTGAAATGCTGAGATAAAAGAAAACCATTGTAGCACTGTAGCAGTGCCGTTGATTAATCAGGGAGTCACTTTTATTAATCAGTAAAGGCACTCTGCTGCGGAGTGGGACCTCACCAGGAGCCACAAAAATTGTTTTGACGTTTCTATGTGACCCGTTCTCTGGTGGTTGAGCCCCATCCTGCCCCCAGTGCTCTGGCTGGAGAATTGTGGACCCTCAGATCTAATGGCAGGGCTGCATTTTGTAAATATTCCCCACGCCCTCACAATCCAAACGTGCTGGGCTGGCCAAGCCCTGTTATTTAAGAGTTTAAGCAATAAGTAGGTGAAAAATCAGATGCATCAATAGATTGAACTTACTGCTGATTTCACAGTTTTGAAATATAGTTGTTTCCACACTCTTCTAGTTTGTTTTGCTCATAAATTAGTGTGGGAACCGTCTTCTTTCCTGTGTCAAAGTGGCCTCATTGTGTCTCTACAAAGAAATGTCTCAACCTACTGTGTGTCCTAGGAAGATCACACTGGTATTTCCAAAGGATGGAGAAGCAAAGACTGAAATCCTTAGGCCTACCTTGGGTTTTCAATCCTTAGGTTGCAGAGATTGAAAACCAACCCCGGCTGTAGGAGCGATACTGGGGGTTTGCCCTGGATTTAAAATGCAAGATATTGCAATTTCTGCTGGTTATTTAAGTGGAAATTTAACAAATGGAAAACCCTTCGTAAAACGCTCACTGTCTTTAGTGGTCTGGAGGCCCTTGGTATAATAGTAGTAATGATAATGAAAACCTTAATGGCGGCAACAACAACAATAATAACAATAATAATAAAAAATCATCTTTCTAAAGTTGTTCCACAAAATCCTGTGTCGTACTCATCGATTCTCTCTTATTTGCACCTGAAATACAAGGTTGTGTTGGTCTGTGGAGCCTGTTTCAGAGCTCCAGTGGAAGGAGAGGCCGCCGCACGAGCCTGGCTCATCACCTCGGATCCGCGGAGCTGCCCCCGGCAGAGGTGAATAACTAACGCCCCGGGGAGGACTAATATCCTCTCTTATGCACCCAACCCAATTGGGCAACGTCAAAACCAGAAAGTTGGGCGTAAGATTATCTGCCTGACCCCTGCAGAGCGTGCCCCGGAGTGCGGTGATTACCCTTCTGGGAGTCTAAACACGCTTAAGTGCAGATGGCAGTAGTTACAGTCATCTAATCCTTTTTTTTGGAAAAATGCTGCCCCGGCTTTGTCTCGATGTGAATAAACCTGTTGCGGCAAATTGCGCTAATTCAGAGCTCAACTTAATGGAGAGAAACGGAGCTAAAAGCTTAGGAAATAGAGGGAAATAGAGGCATCCGCACCTCGTATCACAAGCAGCCTGTGTATCCTCCCCGGGCTTCAAACCTCATCTACTGGTACTGCTTTTGCCTTAAACTTCATTTAAGCCCCAGTACGAAGAGTTTTGGTGCCTTCGTAAGGAGTAGTTGATAGATGTGAGCTTGAAGTGTTGATGTTTCCTTCTTTCCGCTGGTAATTTAAGAAAATCCAGAGTTTCTTTCTTCTTGGCCACAGTTTCTTCTGGTCACATTTTCCTTAGCTCCTGGCTTCGTGGCTGCAGGTCTCAGTGCTGTTGACCGGGACCATCGTTCTTCCTCGAAGTCCACTGTCTCCATCTGTTGTGCCTGGCTCCAAGTCACGTAATGTCTTCCTTAGACTCATCATTACAGTTGTGTCTGTAGTTTCCAGCTCTTTGTGGCTGCAGGACTGTGTAGGATAATCCTCTAATTGGCATTTCTGTGGCTCTATGACTTCATCCAAGAGTTGGAGAGGATTATGAGGTGCTTGGTCCCACCTACCCAGAGTAACGTGGCTGCTCCAAAACTTGGGTCTTCTCAAAGGCCAGGTCCTCTATCCATGCTTTAAAACTAAGCCTACAAGTCAAACATTTAAAAAAATATTAAGATTATAGTGTTTCTTCCCTCTGTGGGACTGTCAGAGAACAGACTGGTTTCCAGACACTGGTGCACTGGAATCATAGAATAAATAGGGAATTTTATTTTGTGTGCTGTACCTGAAGACATGACTCTTTCTTGGTCACTTTTTGGTCCTTGTCAACTTAATGTTCCTCTTGTGGGCTGTAAGCTCAAGGTACTGGTGTCTCATGTGCCTTACGTGGGATGTAAAATCAAATTAGAGGACCTTTAGGTAAACATATACAAATTACTTTCAAATCTACAACCAGGAGCAGCAGCACGGATTCTGCAGAAGGCAAGAACGAGCCGGAGGTGAGAGACACTGGCACGGCCACGGTTCCTCTGGGATATCAGTTATTGAAACACATCTCCCATTTGCCTGTCCCAGAAAATGTGCTTCTCTTCCAGCAGGTGACAACCCATATTTAGGCCAGGACTTGATAATAACTGTTTGAATAGTGACCTTCTAATAGCACCTCAGTGAAGCTCCAGTAATGACCACTTGTCACTGGGCAGCTACATTCTGATATCATTTGTTTAATGAATGACTGTTGGATTTAATCTAGTCCAGGTTCTTTAATTCTTTTTTTTTATTATTATTTTTGTTTTTTAATAGGGAATTTTCTCTCCTCAGAAGCCATGAAATCGATACTTTCTGCCTTAATAATTATGTTCCACATCAAGTTAGTTTGGTTTAATGAAATAAGTCCAAGGGATTTTATTGCTTTAATGTGTGTGCATTGTTACCAAAGCACAAATCAAAGGGAGGAGAATGTTTTCCATTGAGGCTCGTAGCGGAGTTTTACAGGGGGTTTTTTGTTAAATAGTAGAACAGGATTTGAAAATTCTCACTGGTTCCTTAGATCAAAAATGAAAAGGATAGTAAAGTGTGAGGCTTTTTAAAAAAGTAGCACCGTTAGGTTCAGGGGGACTTAGTACCTCTTTCTTTATAACATTTCAGAATTGACTATTTGACGTTATTTGTATTGGAGGAAAAAGGCAGAAATACATCACTGTGGTATTTCTGAGGGGAGGGAGTCATAGAATCATATGGGGTTGGAAGGGAGATCATCTAGTCTGGCCAGAGCGGGTCTACCTAGAGCAGGTTGCACAAGAACATGTCCAGGTGGGTTTGGAATGTCTTCAGACAAGGAGACTCCACCACCTCTCTGGGCAACCTCTGCCAGGGCTCTGCCACCCTCACAGCAAAGAAGTTCCTCCTCATGTTTAGGTGGAACTTCCTTTGTTCAAGTTTGTGCCTGTTCCTTCTTGTCCTGTCCCTGGGCACCGCTGAGAAAAGACCAGCCCATCCTCCTGACACCCTCACTTTAGGTATTTGTAAGCATTGATCAGATCTTCTCTTCAGACTAAGAAGACGCAAGTCCCTCAGCCTTTCCTCAGCAGAGAGATGCTCCAGGCCCTTAATCATCTTTGTGGCCTTTTGCTGTCCCCTCTCCAGCAGTCCTCTGTCCTTCTGGAACTGGGGATCCCAGATAGGACCTCCCCAGGGCAGAGCAGAGGGACAGGATGACCTCCCTCCACCTGCTGGCCACATTATTCTTGATGCCCCCCAGGATGCCATTGGTTCTTCTTGGCCACAAGGGCCCGTTGCTGGTTCATGGACATCCTGTTGTCCACCAGAACTCCCAGGTCTTTCTCCTCNNCCCCCAACCTGTCCTGGTGCAGGGGGTTATTTCTCCCTGGGTGCAGCACCCTGCACTGGCCCTTGATAAATTTCATTAGGTTTCTCTTGGCCCATCTCTCCAGCCTTCCTAAGCTTAGCTATGAAGTGTGAACGGGGAGCAGTAAATGGTGTCAGTAGATACAACAAAAATGAGCATCCCTGCTCAGGTGAGATTTGTGGGAGGGAGGGGGTGTGTGTGTGCACATTCCTAAAGCTGCTCCGTGGTTCCCACCTGCCCGGTCTCTGTCGACTCGGTCCAGTTCTTTTGCAAACTGATTCGGTGAAATGATCCAAGTTCAAAATAATCCTCTTCAGAAACGAAATTCCCATCTTTCCTTTTCCCTCCCTGCATTTGGAGAGATTGCCTGATTTATGCGACCTCGGCTCCAAAGAATTTACACTGACACAAATTACGTCTAGTGTGGAAAAAACTTAAAATAGGTGTTTAAAATGTTAACGTGAGGTACAGAAGAGCTGCAGATTTACAGCTACTCTGCACAGACTTGAAAATATCTCTTCTGTGAGGCAACAAAATGAGGTTAATAATTACAGTATAATTAGACAAGGAGAGAAATGTGTCAAGTGAGGCAGGATTTCTCCCTGGCTGGTTACAGGAAATGAGGGAGTCGGTGTCGGTGTGCAGATTCATACCTTTCCTGACAGAATTATGGAGAGGGCTGAGAGGTTCATTTGAACCATAGGCTGCAATACAGCTACTAGGAGATACTTAGAGTAAGAAGTTTTTGTTTGAACCAGTTTACTAATTTAACTAAAATCTGCATGGCTCTTTTCTTTTCTAGAGGTAGAGATTGAGGGCTATCATTGCCTTCCCCGAGTCCCTCCAGGCACCAGGAATTCTGTACTAAATCAAATTGGAACTCAGGGCATCTGGTGATCAAGCTCACAACAGTTCTCTGGTTTTCCTCCCTGGATAGTGGGAATAATGAGCTTTTTGAAATTATTGGGAATTAGGACTTTCAGCTAATGACACTTCCCAAGACTACTATCCATGTGTGTACTATCCAATTAGTGACATGGTTTAGTGATGGGTTGTGGGTGGTTTTTTTTATCAGAGTTAGGTTGATGGTTGGACTAGATGATCTTAATGGTCCCTTCTAATCTGGACAATTCTATGATACTATGATAATCTCTGGATCTATGATATATATACTCAGTTTTTGACATGGGCTTGTCACTGTTGAGTATCTAATGAGAAACATGATGGAGTGGAATACTTTTCATAAACAGACTATCTGTTTATATATAGTTACTTAATTTGTCTTATCCCATCTATCTTTCTCATCTCTGAGCTAATTAGTTAGGATCATGTTACCTGGTCCTTTTTGTTTTGTCATGGTTTGTCATTGTTTTGTCATGGCAATAGCTTATTTAGTTATAAGAAAATGCAAGTACTTCCTGGGTTCTGAGGAACTAAGCAGATTTTATTTTTAAAATAGTTAAGGTATCAGTTTATATTATTTATGGATTTGTCTTGCAGAGAATCAAAATACAACCAACCGGTTTGGGTTAATATAGTAGCTGGTGGTGTTCATCTTGAACCAGCCACTTCTGGAGGTAAAACCCTGAGCTGGAGTAGGGGATACCAGCTCAGAGTCACCAGTTAGTTCACCTTACGTGACCTGCACACTTGAAGCTCCGGGGTGTCACGGGGCAGAAGTGTCAATGATTGCTGGGCTGGCTGGACCGGGAATGGCAAGGGGTAGAAGGAAAAATTACCCATTGGTCCATATTTGAGTCTGACATGGTTTGAATTGATCATTACATTGGCCTCTGAGATTTTGTGCTTCTCTAAATAATAATTTTTATTAGACTTACACATCTTGGCTGGGGCATGGAACAGCGTAAGTACTGATGATAGATGACCATGGAATCATAGAATGATTTGGGTTGGAAGGGACCTTAAAGATCATCTCGTTCCAACCCCCTGCCCTGGGCAGGGACACCTCCCACCACACCAGGTTGCTCAAAGCCCCATCCAACCTGGACTTGAACCCTTCCAGGGATGGGGTGGCCACAGGTTCTCTGGCCAACCTGGGCCAGTGCCACAGTGAAAAATGAGGATTTCGTAGAATCATAGAATGGTTTGGGTTGGAAGGGACCTTAAAGACCATCCAGTTCCACCCCCTGCTCTGGGCGGATGCGCCTCCCACCGGACCAGGTTGCTCAAAGCCCCCAGCCTGGCCTTGAACACTTTGAGGGGCTGTTGTTGTTGTGACTGTTGTTCGTTTGTTTTTACTGTGAGCCTGTTTGTATGCGTTTCACCACCATGTCTCCTTCCTCAGTGATACTTGCCAGCTGTAACCATGCCTGGTTGTGACTGTAGGACTGATGGCTTTGTATAAACACACTTTCCTTCTGTGCAGGATTTAGGGGTTCCACCTGCTCGCCAGGATTCAGCAGCTCAGTTCACTTGGAGCAATTCCTCAGCTATTGTGGACGCCCCGAGAGAAGGCTGAAGCAGACTTTACTCCCTTTCCTGACCAACATTGACTTTAGCAACGCCCTAGTGATTTGACAAATAGATTGCTGTCTGGTGGGAAAGAATTGTTTGCTGTAGTTCAAAGCCAGATTTCAGAGGAACAGAATAATATTTCACTAAGAATTAACAGGAGAGGAAGAAAAAGCATTTTGCTGACATACTGTATTGCCACAGGACTTATGTTTCTCTGTTAGACCTCAGTGAGCTGCCCCACCTAGTAGGGAAAGCTTCAAAAAAAGGATAGCTATTAGTTGTGGGTTTTCAATAGAGAGAGGTTTCTTACTTTTCATTATTTATGCCAGAAGATACAGAGTGTAGCAGAAGTCACATCAAGTATTTTTGCATTTTTTTCCTATGTTGTGCGAGTTGTGCAAGATTTGTTTGTCTGCATCAGGATTTGTTTTTCTGCATCGATGGAGTGCTGGCATGGGGCTTCCCAGGGAGATTGTGGGGTCTCCCTCCTTGGAGAGGTTCAAAAACTATCTAGACATGGTCTTGGATGAGCAGCTCCAGGTGACCCTGCTTGAGCAAGTGGGGTTGGACAATATGGTTTCAGAGGTCACAGAATCATGGAATAGTTTGAGTTGGAAGGGACCTTGAAGATCATCAGGTTCCAACACCCTTCCCTGGGCAGGAACACTCCCATTAGACCAGGTTGCTCAAAGCCCCATCCAACCTGGTCTTGCATCCCTCCAGGGATGGAGTCCCTGCCAACCTCAACGAGTCTATGATTTTCTGATTAGGAGGTCAAGTTTGAGTTAGTTTTGGAAGGAATTGTCTATGTGCTGGTGCTCCTACAGGAGCATGCTCACGGGTCTGGCTGGCATTGAGTTAATTTTTTTTCATAGCAGCTCATATGGTGCTCTGTTTTGTATTTGGGACTCACATGGGTTTCTCCCTCTGTCCCACCAGTGACCACGCTGGGGGTGGGCAAGGGGCTGGGAGGGGACACAGCTGACCCCAACTGACCAAAGGGATTTTCCACACCATTTTCAGCAATAAAAAACTTGCGGGGGGGGGGGGGGGTGTCATCTTTTCAAGGTAGCTGTTGCCCAGGGAGCAGCTGGGCCCTGTCTACTGGTGGGAGGGGTGAGTCATTGCCTCCGCACCACTTACTAAACTGCCTTTAACTTGACCAACAAGGTTTTTCTCACATTTTCTCTTCCAGTCCTCACTCCCATCCCACGGAGGTGAGGAGGGAACAAGCCTCAGGTGGTGAATGTTTAATTGCTGTCTGGTGTTAATCAACCACAGGGTTACAGGAAGAAGAGGACAGGACTGAGAGAGGGACTGCAGAACTTCATGTTGCTCTAGCTACCTGATGACTTTGCAATCTATAGACCTAAAGACTGTGTTTTAAAAGTGAGTAGTGCTTTCTGGAGAGTTGGACACACAGCAACAGTTGATAACCTGAACCTCTTGTATGTTTTTTATTCCAGCTGCTCTTGGATTTTCAAACTGCTACCTTCTATCTCTTCCTTCCAAAATAAGACCTTTAAAGCCTTTAGTCACTGCAGCTGTAGGGTGGAACACTGCCTCCCCAAAAGCTGGATGACAAAACTACCCTTGGCTTGAAGGAGGCTGCATTTTCCCTTCTTTTAAAAAACACACGGAGCAAAAAGGCAACTCTTCTGATGCCTTAATTCAACAGAAAATGCTTGAAGAGCTACAATATGGGTCAAGTTTCTAAATAGATGTCAGCTGTTGAGGTCAGATCTTCTGAAAAATCAATACAGAAATACAATGATAGTAGGTACAAGGAATCAACAAGCAGCTGGGACGCTTTTAGTTGATTTTAAGGGTTATTCTGTCTTGGAAAAAAAAAAAGTTCCGTGGCTTCCAAACACCGGAAAATGTCATTGGACACATGAATTTATTTATGAACTTCCTTTGTGTCCCCGTGTCATGCTAGAGTAAGTACAATTAGAGAGAGATCCTGGGAGTCTGAAGGCTGAGGGGATGCATTGTGTACAATCTTGATAGCCACAGAGACGCACGTAGGACAATTTCAGGCAGGGCAGAAAGAAGAAGTATTTCCTCTCCTTTGTTTTTTTTTTTTTTTTGCTTTTGGCAGCCTTGCATTATTTCTGGGGATGGCTCTGACTTCAGCATTCAGAAATGGGGGAGCGGAAATGGTTTTTTAGGGTTGACCTCAGGGGCTGGAGGTCTCAGGAAGGACTCTCTCTGGGTCCGTTTCAGTTGCTTATCAGTAACGTGGTTATTATAAACCATGAAATGGGGCAGTTTCTGCCTGTAACTGTTCAAACTGTCAGACAACCACGAGAAAGTGGTGGTTCCTCTGGCTGGTGGCCAGAGGCGAGGACAAAGACTTGTTCAAAGTGAGAATCCAGGGTATTGCAGGCTTCCTCTGGACGTGTACTCGAGAAAATAAGTAGCTCTGATACACTTGGGCTGGCGTAGTATTTTTTCTAATTGTATTAATTGTGGTAGTAACCAACCTGAGCATGTTTAATCGTGGAGTTCTGTGTACACTTGAAGACTTTTGATCTTTTAAAGCATACATTAGTTAAGCCTCTAGTTATTTCTAGGTTCTAGGGGTTTTTTAAAACGTATTTCCATCTTCTTTAACGTTGCCAAGAATGCAGCATTGCTGCTGTGATGATGAGAAAGTCTGGGTTGAACCCCTCTTCTCACAGAGGCTTCCATTTATTCTGTGTGGATATAAACCAATTTTTTATCTTCTGGTAATGCCCAGATAGGTGGAAGGTGTATGTTTACTAAAGATACACTTCTGGACGTGGCTCTGTGAGTTGTTGGTGTAGTTTGACCACTGTGGTGAAGCAATGATGTGGTAAGCTATTTTAAGAGTAATATGTAATTGCAGAAGAAATCTTTGCTTGCGTACTTAGTTGCCAAAATAAAAGGAATTGAGATCTGCTCTGAATTGTCAGAATACACCCTTAATGAGTTAAATCCCTGTTTACACCCCTGCCAGTGGTTAACCACCCCTAGATAAGATCACGGACTGTCTTACTGTGAGTGCTAACATGGAAGGGATTGATGATACAATTCACATTTAAATTGCTTTTCTTTGTGCTTTATGTGTTGTTGTTTGTTTTTTTTTTATCCTCTTTGCCTTTGAGAGGAGCTGTGTGTGCTGTGAGGAACCTTACCAGTTTATTAAGCAGCTGTTTCTCAGAATAACCCGTTATAACTGGAAAGGTAATGCCTGGCTTTCCCCAATACTACATTGCACCGTGTTCCTGCAGTGCTTCCACAGAAGAGGCTTCAGTGGTTAAAGCTGCTCTCATAATGGGCTAAATCACATGCCTGGACACATGCAAGAAATGAAACTCGAAACTTGGCAGTAAAATACAGTTTTAAGTCAACATAGCTAAAAGCTGCCACTTTACAAGTGCATCTCTTGAACTGTTGTTCCTGCCTCTTAGTTATCAGGGGAAAGCAAAGGGAGTTTATTTCAAGTATTGCCTTAATCTGGGTCTTGTCCCACCTATTAGTAGAAGTCTTCAATTTTCACTAATTTGTCAGGTAAAAGCAGTATTTGAGCTGAAGCATTTGGGGCATGTCACCAGGGTCGTATTTTAGTACTAGTTATTTTACCAGAGAAATCACAGTGTGTGTATATGTGTGTGTGTGTGTGTAGATATTAATAAAATTGTATAAAATTTGTTCAGAAATATAGTAGAAAAGCTGTTAAGAAATGCATTAGTAGCATTCAGTCAAATTAGTGAGGCAGATGGGTGGGTTGTCCTCTGCCAGACTCCAGCCCGCAGCAGAAATCTTCTGCAGAACAAATATGAAAAAATAATTTTTTGCAGCAAAATTTCTAGGTGGTCCCTTTTGGAGTGTTTTTCTTACGTATTTCCATTTGAAACTGGGCATTTAAATAGAGGGTTTTGCTGGGAGTGTCTTAAGCATTTGATTATTGCCCAAGACAATGGCAGCAATCGGAAGTGTGTGAATTGTTGCAAGTATCTAGATCTTGACTAGATATAATGAAGAAATTTTTTCTGCTGAGGGTGGTGAGAGCCAGGCCCAGGTTGCCCCAAGAAGCTGTGGCTGCCCCATCCCAGGTTGGATGGTGCCTGGAGCCACCTGGTGTGGTGGGAGGTGTCCCTGCCCAGAGCAGGGGGGTTGGAACTCAATGATCTTCAAGATTCCTTCCCACCCAAACCATTCTGTGATTCTGTAATCTTTCATTTTCATCTGTCTATTTGGTTTTAGTGCTGTTGAGCTCTTCATCTTATGCTTTGCCGTGTCGGATACTTTGGTTAGGACTGTGTATAAGGTTTGCATTTCTTTGGTCAGCCTCAGCACTGCTGCTCCTTTGCCTGCAGTGAACAGACTTTGCTCCATGGAGTTCCATGGCTCTGGACCTACTGTTAGCAGCGTTATGGATTAGTACATTTAACATCAAAACTGTGGTTTGAGTACCAGGCAGGCATTGGTGAAAGACAAGCTTTCTACGTGGGAAGGAGTATGTTGCACACAGGGATTATGGAACAGCTCCCCGTCCAGCTGGTCCTACTCTCTCTAGAAATAAGGCACCGTGTGATGGGTATAAAAGTATGACTGGTTTTGTTTTTAAAGATGTCTACTGGAGTCTGACCCATTGGAAATTAGAGGTTTACACCTGCAGAGAGTTCACAGAATCACAGAATGATATGGGGTTGGAAGGGA
>BJBW01020015.1:0-18705 GCA_004320125.1 Scolopax mira
AAGTATCCAGGAGGGATAGAGAAGGTCCAGGGGTGGGAGGGGGTAAGGAGAGGAAAAATGGGGAGATCTAAGGGAGAATGAGGGTGTTCCAGAAGGATTTGGGGGATCTTGTGAGATCTGGGGGGGCAGGTGGGAATGTAGGGAAAAATACACGGGAACTGGGGGGGTGAAGGGGGAGCTCTAGGGGAGATTGGGGGGGGTCTGGGGGTAGATCAGAGGGATTTGGGGGCGATCAGGGGAATCTGGGGGCATCTAGGGGGTAGGTCAGAGGGATTGGAGAGGGATCAGGGGGATCTGGGGGATTTGGGGGGGATCAGAGGGATTTGGGGGGGGTCTGGGGAGGGATCTGGGGGATTTGGGGGATGATCTGGGGGGGTTCCAAGCAGCCCCCCATCACCTCCTCGCTGAGTTTGTCCCCCTCCTCCTTCCTCCCGTTGACGCGGGCGACTTTGCGGAGCCCCTTGAGGGCCAGGTCGGGTCTCCCCGAAATCACCTGCCACCGGGCGGACTCCACAAAGAGCCTCGAGGGGGGGTGGGATGAGGGGGTTATGGGGGGACCCTGGGGTCCAAGAGGGTTCCCTGGACCCACCATACACCTCCCACCACCCAGGTGTCTCCACCACCCAGGTGTCTCCACCAACCACCCCTAAGGACACCCCAACATCCACCTCCCAACCCAAGAAGGTGGGGGTCCCCCCTCAAAAGCCCGGGGTTCCCCATACCAGGAGTAGAAGAAGAAGATGAAGAAGGGGAGGGAGACAACGAGCTGGAGCCAACGCCAGTGGGGGAGGCCGAAGGCCACGGCCGCCAGCACGAACTGCCCCAAGGTGTAGCAGTAGCCGTTGATGGTGCCCACCACGGCCCGCGCTTCCGTAGGGATCCACTCCATGCCTGTGGACAACCATCAAGACGTGGATGGTGAAGTCCATCCCATGGGACAGGGCCAAACTGGGCTATCTGGATCCCTCCCATGGGGTGGGGTGGTGGTGGAGTAGGAGATTGAACATCTGGAGCCTTCCCAAAGGTCAGTGGTGGTAGAAACAAGCATGGAGGTCCCTTCTATAGGTCAATGATGGAAGGGTTGGAGCCCAAGTCCCCTCCAAGGTCAATGGTGGGTGGGTTGGAGCCCAGGTGCCCCCCAAAGGGTCAAAGCTGGTTGGGTTGGAGCCCAGTTCCCCCCAAAGGGTCAAGAATGGAAGGCTTGGAACCCAGGTGACCCCCAAATGGGTTTGGGACCCATTCCAAGACCCCCCCCACCAGGTTCCTCCTGTGGGTCTGGGGTGGTCAGACCCAGCCTGGACCCCCAGGTCCCCAGCTCACAGAGGGAGGCGGAGTTGAGGGACACCCCGGCCATGGCCAGTCCCGTCAGGAAGCGGCAGAGACAGTAGATGACGAAGGTGGGAGCGGCCGCGGTGCCGGCCCCCGTCGCCCCCAGCTGCAGGTAACACCAGGTCAGCAGCGCCCGGCGCCCGAACCTGCTGGGACACGGTGCTGGGGGCACTGGGATGGGGGACATGGGGCACTGGTGGTGTTGGGATGGGGGATAAGGGGTGGTGGGGGCACTGGGATGGGGATGATGGGGTGCTGGAGCTACTGGGACAGGAGCATGAGGCACTGGGGGAACTGGGATGGGGGGAACATGGGGCATTGGGATGCAGATATGGGGCAGTGGGATGGGGGCGCAAGGCACTGGGGTTGCTGGGATGAGGGATAAGAGGTGGGGGGGCACTGGGATGGGGGATAAGGGGTGGTGGGAGCACTGGGATGGGGATGATGGGGTGCTGGAGCTACTGGGACAGGGCCGTGAGGTACTGGGGGCACTGGGATGCAGATATGGGGCACTGGGATGGGGGCAGGAGGCACTGGGGTTGCTGGGATGGGGACATTGGGCTCTGGAGCCACTGGGGTGGGGGCTAGAGGCTGCTGGGGACACTGGGATGAGGGTATGAGGCACTGGTGGCACTGGGACAGGGGACATGGGGTGCTGGAGCTACTGAGATAGGGGCTGGGAACACTGGGATGGGGGATACTGGCACTGGGAATACTGGGCTGAGTGACCTGGGGGCAATGGGGACAGTGGGACACCAGGCCCAGAAGAAGGGGAGGACATCCCTGTGCATACCCCTCCCTTCTCCCCCCTCCCAGTTCCTCCCAGTATCTCCCAGTATGGCTCCAGGGTGGCCACGCACTTGTCGGAGAGGACCCCGAAGAGGCCAGAGCCCAGGAGGATCCCGGCCATGTAGATGGACTGGGCCACCTGCTTCAGCTTCTTGGACTCACACACCAGGTCCCACTGCCACCAGGAGAGGACACGGGGGTCAACGCCCGGACGCCTGGGTCCCCACTGTCCCCCCTGAGTTCTGGGTCACCCCTCACCTCGGTGATGATGGTGTGAGCAAAGATGCCGTCCTGGTAGGTCCAACCATCATGGCACGGCTCGGTGGCCGCCCCGTTGACCGTGCTGTTGACTGTGCCATTGACCTCCAAGAGGTGCCACTGGGGCTCCACGTAACGGCGACAGCGCTGGAGATGGTGGTGGCCGTCAGAGGGGATGGAGACAAGGAGTGGGACATCCTCAGCGCTGTCATTGGCCACCGGCCGAGGCCGGCAGTGATGCTCGGGGACGCCGGCGGTGAAGTTCTGCAGAAGGTTGTGACTGGCCAACATGAGGAGCGGAATGGCCAGGGCAGCCACGTAGGTCACCTGGAAGCGGCCCATCCCGCCCAGGCGGGCCAGGAGCTCCACGAAGGTCATGGTGGGATGAGGGATGGAGCTGGGGGGGGGAGGCGTCCACCCAGGTCAGCTGGAGGACAATAGGAGGAGAAGAGGTTGAAGGATGGGCCAAGGGGTGGTTTGAGAGGAAGGGGTGAGGGATGGATTAAAGGATGGGCTCAAGGGGTGGTTGGGGTGGCCAAGGAATGGCCAAGGGATGGTCAATGGGATGGATAGGGCCAAGGATGGGCCAAGGGGTGGCCAAGGAGCAGCCAAGGGGTGGGTTGGAGGATGGTGGAGGTGACAAGATGCTGCTTGGCTGAGGGACTGGGGACATCCAGAGGATGACCAAGGCGAGGACAGGGTCAAGCTGAGAAGGGGTGGGCGAGGGACGGACCAACGTCCAGACCAAGGGAGGGACAGAGGGATCAAGAGGGACATTGAGGGAGGGACAGAGGGACGGATTGAGGAAGAAATCAAAGACCTTCTATCGATCATCTGCTGATCAATCTCTCGATCTATTGATCAATCGGTCTATTGACCTATTGATTGATTGACCTGGCCACTGATCTATGGGGCCATCAGTCCGTCTGGTACCGATCTGTCATTCTGTCCATCTATCGATATATTGGTTGCTCAACTGATCTATCAGTGTCTCTGTCGATCGATCGATCAATGAGTCTGTTGATCTGCTGATTGCTCTGTCAATCGGTGTCACTATGAATTGATTGATCGCTATTGATCTGTTGGGGTGTCTGTTGACCTACCGATAGTCCGTCAGTCTGTCAGTCTCTCTGTCTATCGATCTATCAATCTATAGATCTATTGTCTATCGATCAACCTATTGTCTATCCATCAATCGACCCACCAGTCAGTGTGTCAATCGATCTCAGTCTCTATTGATCTATCGACCACTGATTCTTTATTTCTTGCTGACAGCTCTGCCCCTCCCTGCTCTCCCTCCTCCCTCCCCCTCACTATTGATCAACCAATCGATCGATTGATTGCTCGATCCTCTCTCCTGTCCTACCAGTCTCTCGATGGGTTCATCCCTCCATTGATCCCCGGCGATCGATTGATCCCTACCGGCCGGTTGGCTCCTCTCCCTCTCTCTGCCGCTCTCAGGCTCCAGCTCGCTCTCTCCGGCCACCCGCTGTCCCTCCGTCCGTCCTTCCCTCCGTCCCTCCCTCTGTCCCTCCCTCTCTCTCTCTGCCACTCCCCCCTTTCCCCCCCCTTGCCCGTCCTTTGCCCCTCGATCAATCGATCAATGAATTTCTCTATCGTCCGTGCCAACCATCACCCAAATGGTTGATCTGCCCCCCCCGTCCCTCTGCCCATCCATTAACTCCTCATCCTATCAATCGATTGATTTATCTGCTGATTGATCAATCTATAGCTCTACGTCGGTCTATTGATCAGTCTCTGGATCTCCCCCTCTCTACTGATCGATCTATTGGTCTCCCTATTGATCAACCCAACGAGCTCTTTCTCTACCAATGAATTATTGATCTTTATATCTTTATTATCTATCTATATATCTATATATTATCTATCTATCTATATATTATCTATCTCTATTATCTATCTATAATGTGTTGCTCATCAATTAGCCCATAATCTCTCCCTTTAATGACCAATCTATTGGTCTATACATTTCTGTTGGTCAATCTATCGATCTGTAGATCAATCTACAGCATCTCTATTGATCCATCTGATGGTCTGGGTATCTCTATGGCCAATAAATGGATCTATAATTTGCTCATTGATTAATCTATTGGTCTGTATTTTTCTACTGATGAATCTATTGAACTGTGATCCACCGATCAATCTCTGTTGACCAATCGCTTGGTCTATTAATCAATTTATTGATTCATAATCTTTCGATTGGTCAATGTATGAGTCTTAATCTCTCTGTCAACCAGACTATTAACCTATAATCTTTCTATTGATTGATTTATTGACCTTTAATCTCTCTATTGGTTGATCTATTGGTCTCTGTTGATCAATCTGTTGAATTTAAATCTCGCTGTTGGTCAATCTATCGATGTATAATCCTTCCATTGATCCCTTTCTCTCTATTGATCCATCTATTTGATCTTCAATCTCAATCTATTGACATGCAATATTTCTGTTGATCAATATATTGATCTTAATCTCCCTATTGATCAATTGTAATCTCTCTATTGATCAATATCTTGACCTGTAATCCTTCTATTGATCAGTCTTTCTCTCCATTGACCAATCTACTGAGCTTTAATGTCTCCTTTGACCCTCTTTCTCCTGATCGATGCATTGATCTCTCTATTGATCCACTCACCTGTCTGTCGCGCTCGTTATCTCCCGTCGCGCTCGTTATCTCCCAACCTCTCCCAAACCCCTCTCCCCAGCCCCGTCTGCCGGCAGCTACCACCCCTTGGCCCCACAGCTGCCCATGGCCACAGCCCTGGCCCCGTCCCCCTCCTTGTCCTATTTAAAGCCACCTCCGGTCCCAGTTAACGTTTGACTCTGGTGGGACCAGATCCCACTATGGGTCAGTGGAGACGATCGTCGGGTGGAAACGCCGGCGCCGGCCAGGCCAGTCTCCAGCCATGGATGCCCAATGGCTCCCTGGGGCCACCCCATCCTCTCCATCCCCTTCCTCGACGAGGACACCCCCAAGCCCAGGTACATGGGGACCACCCCAGCCCTCCCCCAGCTTGTTTTTACCATCCATGGTGGCTGATTCATGGGGCAAAGTCCCTGGGGGCCCTGAACTGGATCCCTGGGAGCCCCTTGGACCCCGGGCAGGAGGGCAGCGGGAGGCAGCAGAGCGTAGGCAGAACGGGGAAGTGACCAGGAGACTTGGGGGTAGCTCGAGGGGCAGGACCACTGGAGAGGAGGGTGTGGTGGGTGCTGGGTGGCCAGAAGATTGGGTCCTTGGGACGTCTGGGCACCCAGATGCCTTGATTCTTGAGATGTCTGGGTCCTTGGCAGGTCTGGGGACCGGGATCTCTGGGTCCTCAGCATCTTTGAGAAGTTTGGGGACCAGGATCTCTGGGTCCTTGGCATCTTTGGAACATCTGCTTGTCCAGAACCCTGGATCCTTGGGATCTCTGGGTCCTGGGGATCCCCGGGCACCCCAATACGTGAGTCCTCAGGGCTCTTGGGTCCTCCTCATGCTCTTGAGTTGACTCTCCCTCCCTTGCAGAGGGGTGGAGGGAGGGGGGGGGACACGCAGTGCTGAAGCCACAGCACCCCACTGGGTCCCATATTTTCCTTTGGGGTGGGACGGTCAGGCTGTGCGGGACCCCCTGTGGCCGTGGGAAAACAACAACCCCCCCCTCCCCGCTCCCTCCCACCGGCTGCATTTCACACGATTTATTTTTGCTTTTGTTGTTTTTTTTTTATTCCAGCACAGAAAAACCATCCTGCGACGCGGCGGTTGGAGGGGAGGCACCATCCCTCAGTCCTGCACGGAGAGGAGGACACCTGGGTCCCCTCCTTGGCCACTCAGGAGGGTGTCCTTGATCATCGATGGCCCTTTGTTCTTCAAGGGGGGGTGCAGTCCCCCCCAAGCCCACTCCTGCTCCTTTATCTGCTGGGTATGGGAGGGTTTGGGGGTCCCCCAGGATGGTTGGCACTAGCAGGGCCCCGTGGTGCTGCTGGGCTGGGTGGGCTGAAGTGGGATCTGGAGATCTTGGGCTTCATCCTTCCGGGGTTGGGTCCTGTGGGGAGAAGGAAGATGGAGTGCAGGGTTTTTTTTTTGGGAGGGGCAGATGGGTTAAAATGCATTAAAATGGCATTTTATGCCATTTTAGGCATTAAAATGCTGCTGGTCCTCCTCCTTCCCCATTGACATCTCCATCTATCTTCATAGACATATGTCTGTCCATCCTCTCATCCATCCATTGCCTTTGTCTTCTTCCTGTGTGTCCATCCATCTCTTCGTCCATCCATCCTTCCATCCATCCATCCATCCATCCATCCATCCCTTCACACAACCAATCCTCCATCCTTCCACACCCAAGTCCAACCAATCCCTCCCCGTGTCCACCCGTCCCTCCCCTTGTCTTTCTGTCCCTCCAATCCCACCTGCCCTCCACCTCTTCCACAGTCTCAGGCAGTGCCTTGTCCCGTGTCTCCGGCAGGAAGATGGCCACCAGCCCCGACACCACCGGGGACACCCCGTAGATGATGAAGGGCAACATAGGGAAGACCTCACCCGCTATCTTCACCAAGGGGGCCGTGATGCTGCCCAGCCGGGACATGGTGTTGGCCAACCCCATACCCGTCTGCCTGTGGGACACCAAGAGGCCTTGAGGAACCAGCCTGCATGGTCACGGCCACTCCATCACCTCCCCCAACCTCCACCCCAACTCCTTACCGAATAACGGTGGGGTAGAGCTCACCCGTGTAGAGGAAGACACAGTTGAAGGACGCGGCCAAGCAACCCTTACCGAAGACGGCCAAGGCGGTCCGAAGTATCCGCAGGTCTGTGGGGATGAGGACAGGACATCTGGGGAGTCACTTTGGTGTCACTGGTTGGAGTTGGGTTGGGTTGACAGTGGGTGATGGAGAGAGGAGACCCCAAACATAAGGATTTCAGGCAAATCACCCGTAAAAAGCTAAAATCACTCAGGCTGTGAATTTTGTTAAAGGGTGGAGCTTGTTTTGGCCCTCCCAGATGGTGCCTTATGGGCTGGAGATGAAGGGGCCACCGTGGCCACCACCCCCAGTCCTCACCTTGTGGCACCAAGGTGTTGGCCAAGATGGCCAAGCCAGCCAGGATGAGGGCAACAGACTGTGTGAAGCGTCGTCCCACGTAGGTGATGGTGAGGATGGAGACCAGCTTGGCTGGGATGTCCACAGCCCCGAAGATGAGCTGGATCACGTAGATGTTGAAGTCAAAGTTTTGAAGGTCCATGGCCAACCCGTAGTAGGCGAAGCTGGTGGAGAACCTAGGCCAAGAAGAGGTGAGAAGAGGGAGTAGATCTCAGTGGTTGGGAGGTGTGGGGTGGGATGTGGGGGTCACACACTATTCCCTGGCCTATGGGATCCAGCCAGGAGATCTGTGTCCCTTCCTGGAGCATGTGTGGGCCAAGAGACCTCTGTTGACCAAGTCCCGCACAGTGACTTGGTTTCCCTTTCCAGTATGGCCCCCGCTAAGATAGCCGGATGCAGGAGGTGCTTGGGGAGGGGTGGCTGGATCAACACCTGGGGGAGGGCAGATAGACAACCACCCACTGATGTCCTCCACCGCCAGACGTACCACACGAAGCAGAGGCAACAAGAGATGCGGCGCACAACGGGCGTCCGGACCAGGTCAACCACCGTGTGGTGACTCCCTGATGAAGCCATCTCCTTCTGCATGTAGGACCTCAAGGCCTAGAGGGAGAGGGAGGGGGACTCTGGGGTGGGAGGAGCAGAGGGAGGGGAACCAGGATGGAGCTGTGAGGGGGCACGGGATGGGGGAGGGAGGGGTGGGAGGAGGGATGGAGGGAAGGACCAAGAGATGGAGGCACAGATGATCAGATGGAGATGGTGGATAGATGGGTGGGTGGTTGTTAGAGGGGGTGGATGGAGATGGAGATGATGGATGGATGGACAGATGGACAGTTGTCTAAAGGGATGGCTGTCATTTAAGAGGCTGGAAAGATGGGTGTAGGGGAGCCCCACTGTTGACCCTCTACACGAGGGCCAGGAGAATGAAGGTCACGTCCCCCCTGCCTATAAAACACCCCAAGATGCCCCAGGGGACCCGGCCAGAGCCTTTTACTTCTATATCGAGCTTGTTCCCTTCTTCTTTCTTCCCATTTATCCTGGCCACCTTCTGGAGCTCCTTCAGGGCTTGCTGGGACTTGCCCACCATGACCAGCCAGCGAGCTGACTCTGTTAGCCACCTGTGGAGGAGATGGGGGACAGGAATCCACAGATCATCCTACCATCTCTCTGACCTTCTCCCCAGTGATCTACCCCTCCAGCCACCTCTCCAGGTTTCCAGCCATCCTTCCTTGCATCTTCCATCCATGCATCCATCTGTCCATCCATCCATCATCTTTGTACCCACCTTTCCTTCCATCTGCCCATCCATGCGACCCTCCATCCCTCCCTCCATCCCACCATCCCTCCCTCCATCCCACCCTTTGTCCGTGAGTCCCACCATCCATCCTTCCATCCCTCCATATGTCCATCCATCCCTCCATCTTTCCATCCCTCCATCCTTCCATTCATCTGTCCATCCATCCATCCCACCATCCTTTCCTCCATCCTTCCATCCATCCCGCCATCCCTCCCTCCATGACTCCCTTCTTCCTCCTCCTCCTCACCATGAGTAGAGGAAGAAGCAGAAGAAGGGCAGGGACACGGTGAGCTGCAGCCAACGCCAGTCAGGGACGGCGTAGGCGATCCCGGCCAGCAGGAACTGCCCCGTGGTGTAGCAGTAACCCATGAAGGTCCCCACGAGCGCCCGGGTGCGGGTGGGCATCCACTCCAAAGCTGCCGAGACACACACACAGAGACGTGGAGCAGAGCAGGAAGGGTGTCCTGGGCCAGTACCGTGGGGCTGCTGGTGGCCACGTACAGAGGGAGACGCTGTTGAGGACGATGCCGGAGAAGGCCATGCCCGTGAGGAAGCGGAAGAGGCAGTAAATGCTGAAAGTGGGGGAGAAGGAGCAGCACGTCCCCATGGTGCCCATCTGGAAGTAGCACCAGATGAGCAGCGACCGGCGGCCGAACCTGGGTGGTGAGGAGGAGGAAGAGGGGGTGAGAAGGAGGAAGAGGGGGTGAGAAGGAGGAAGAAGGGGTGAGGAGGAGGAAAAAGGGGTGAGGAGGAGGAGGAAGAGTGGGTGAGGTGACCCCCATGATGCTGTCCCACCTCCTCACCTGTCTGACAGACCCCCAAAGATGATGCCACCCACCAAGACGCCGGCCATGTAGAGGGACTGGGCCAACTGCTTCAGGCCCCGGGAGCTGCACACCAGGTCCCACTGCAAGGGACAAGGGCATGAGGTGGGACAGAGACCAGGAGAAGACACCTCTGGACTCCCTCCTGCCCCCCAAAACTGGCCATTGTGGCTGATAGGGTTGACCCAACACAAGAGTCGACAGATGGCCAATGAAAACACCACGAATGTGCCAATAAACACTTGGTTGCCCTTCCCAGCATCCCCGTGGTTGGAAGCTCCTTCCAGGGGTCCCATTTTGAACCCCTTATTAATGACCACCAACTCCCTCATCCCCCCATTTTTGTCCTGAGCTCTCACAGCGTTGAGTGCCTCCACCAAGGGGTTGAGTGGGGAAGATGCTCCAGTTGGAAGAAGTCAACGTGGTGATGACAGCAGACCCTTCGCTGGTGCCTCAAGGTGGGAACTGCACACAGGATTGGGTGAAACGTGCCACCAGCCCCTGATCCCATCCCACCATGGCTGCCATCCTACCTCGGTGACGATGGTGCTGGTGAAGACGCTGCGGTCGTAGGTCCAACCATCTTGGCAGGGTTCTGTCTCCGGCCAACTGCTGTTGGGAGCTGAGTCGTTGGCCTCCAAAAGCCACCACTGTGGTGACACGAAGCGCTGGCACTCCTCACCGTGGGGAATCGAGACCCTCAGCAGGTCCTGAGGGTCGAGGCCGGTGACGTTGGCCTCCCAACGAAGCCGGCAGTGATGGGCATTGGTGGCGGCCGTGAAGTTCTGCAGAAGGTTGTGACTGGCCATCATGAAGACGGGAAGGGACAGGAGGAGCACCGAGACCACCTGGAAGCGTCCCATGCCCCCCACGTGCTCCAGGAGGTTGGCGAAAGCCATGCTGCCACCGTGAGACCCCGGGAACGCCCCACAGCCATGCACGCCTGCCCCAAAAGGGATGGATTTCACCCCCAAAATGCTCCTCTGGCTCCGGTGGCGGCCTCACTCCCCGCGCTGGGGACGGTCTCCTTTATAACCTGGCCACTGGCTGTTTGGGGTTAATATTTGACATCTGGGGTGGGCTTTTTCTGGTGGTTTTTCCCCACAAGGCGAAAGGCAAAGGCGGGGAGGCAAAAGTGCAGGCAAGGCCAACGCAAAGGTGGCCAGGGGCCACCAAGCGCCTGCAAACGGTGGCCACAGCCAAAGCCATGGGCAGCGCTTCCCTCCATGCGTCCTAGCAGCCAAAAGGTCTCCAAAATAGGGCAAAATTAGAGCAGGGGGGGGGAAAAAAACCAAATAATTGTCTTTTTGTATTTAGTTTTATTTTCCATCATTGCTTTTTTTTTTTTTTTTTTTGAGGGAAAAAGGTGGCTTTTGGAGAGGAGCCATCAGAGACCAACCTCCTTCATCCTGCTCATGGGGCACCCTCAGGTGAGCATCCCGCAACGGCCCTGGCGGGGGGACAACTCCTGGCTTGGGCCAACATATGGCTTTCGCTGGCCCCGTTGGGTTAAATTTTAGCCATTTCCGTGGTGGAAAGGGGACCGAAAGGTGCTGACGGAGGTGGCCCTGCTGGAGTCAGCGCATTCTCCTCTGGGGGGTTAATTTTTGATGGGGTTGCACCAAGGAGGGGGTTGATGGGGCCAAGGGGCACGTCGGCAATGGGAGCAAGGGCCAGGGTGGCCTCGGGGCGGGGGGCGGAAATCGGGGAAGGGGCATCATGGCAGCAGCCCCATGGGTTGCTGGGAGGGGGCTGGGGTGAGATTTGGGAGGTCCTCACCGTTCCCCTTCTTCTCTGAGACTTGGAGGACCCCTCTCCCGGGTGGGTTTGGTGTTATTGGGTGTCACCTTGTCGGAGGTGACCTCCAGCGTGATGTTCCTGGGGTGACCTCCAGCGTGATGTTCCTGGGTGCCATCTTATTAGTGGTGACCTCGGGGACAAGGTTATGAGGTGTCATTTTAGTGAAGGTGACCTGCAGTGTGGTGTTCTTGGGCAAGACGTTATTGGAGGTGACCTTGGGGACAAGGTTATGAGCTATCATTGGAGGTGACCTCCAGCATGGGCGTTCTGAGGTGCCATCTTATTGGAGGTGACCTCAGGGACCAGGTTATAAGGTGTCATCGTATTGAAGGTGGCCTCCAAGGTGTTCTTAGGCAGCATCTTATTGGTGGTGACCTCAGGGACAAGGTTATGAGGTGTCACTTTATTGGTGGTGACCTCCAAAGTAGTGTTCTTGGACACCATCTTTTTGGAGGTGACCCCAGGAACACAGTTCTTAGGCATTGTCCTATCGGAGGTGACCTCAGATATCGTTATTGGGGGTCACCTTGGGTTGGCTCAGACAACACCCCGAGACGTTGTCCCCACCAGGGCTCCTTTATTCCTCCAAGGACTTCCCCTGCCCCACACAGGGAGGTCACCAGCCATGGGGCAGGCAGCAAATTTGTACCGATCCCCAGACAAGGCTGTGGGGACCCATGGGGGAGGGTGGTTGCCGGTGGCCAGGCATAGGGTGCTGTCCCCCCACACCCCATGGTCCTTCATGCCTCCTTCTGTGGAGCCTTGTCCTGGGGTTGGAGGGGAATCTTCTCCTTAGGCTCATCCATCTTCTTCCGTTTGGCCCTGGAGGGAGGAAGATGAGGAGGAGGAGGGTCCCTAGGGCATGGCAGGATGGGTGAGCCACCAGCAGGGTGGGAAGCAGCCTGCACTGCGTCCATCTGTCCAGCCGCTTATATCACTGGTTCTTCTGCCAGCGCGCCCATCAACCTGTCCCTCCATCCAAAATCCCTTCATCTTTCTGTCCATCCATTCATCATCCAACCATCATTCATCCAACCATCCATCCATCATCCAATGATTATCCATCCACGCATCCAACCATCCATCATCCAAACATCCATCCATCTAAAACCTCACCCTCTTTGTCCACCAACTCATCCCTCCATCCATCAGCATGTTCATCCAGTTCATCCAGTTCACCATCCATTCACAAAATCCATCCATCCATCCTCCATCCATCCATCATCCATCCATCCATCGTCCATCCATCCATCATCCATCCATCCATCCATCCATTGTCCATCCACCCCTCCCTTCCTTCCCCCCACGTGCCCACCTGCTCTCCACCTCCTCGATGGTGTCAGGCAGTGGCTTGTTGAGGGTCTCTGGGAGGAAGCCGGCCGCCACAGCTGCCACCACGGGGGCCACCCCGTAGACAGCAGGGGGCAGGAAGGGGTAGTATTCATCCATCATCTTCACCAGTGGTGCCACGATGCCACCTACTCGGGCCATGGTGCTGCCAAAGCCCAGGCCGGTCTGCCTGCCGGCACCGGGAGGGGTCAACACGGAGCAGAGCCCACCCTGGGGGGTGTCACGGGTGGGTGATGGGGGGACCTGCCCCACCGTGGGGTCACGGGGACGGGGTTTTACCTGATGGGAGTGGGGTAGAGCTCGGTGGTGTAGAGGAAGACACAGTTGAAGGAGGCGGAGAGGCAGCCCTTGCCGATGACGGCCAACGCCGTGCGCACCGTCTGCAGCTCTGGGGCAGAGAGAGGGACGGGGTGGCCTCTGCTTTTGGGCAAGAGCCACCTCAGGGGTGGGGTGATGGTGGGAAGGAGAAAGAAGGGAGGACCTAGGGATGGAGAGGTGGAGAAGTAATTGGATGGAGGGATGGATGGATGGATGGATGAAGACGTGGATGGATGGAGACATGGATGAATGGATGGATGGATGAATGGATGGACAGATGGATGGAGATCTGGATGGGTGGAAATGTGGGTGGATGGATGTATGTAGACATGGATGGATGGATAAGATGTGGATGGATGGTTGGAGATGTGGATGGATGGGTGGATTCTGAGATGGTGAGTCACCATCCTTGGTGATATTCAAAAACCATCTGGACAAGGTCTTGGGTGACCAACTCTAGGTGACCCCATTTAAGCAGGAGGGTTGGGCCAGGTGACCTCCAGAGGTCTTTTCCAACCTCAACCATACTGTGGGTGAGTGAGGGGTTGGATAGTTGGTTGGTGGGAAGGGTAGATGGATGAATGGATGGAGAGATGAGAGCGTGGATGGTGAGGTAGGTGAGATGGAGAAGGGAGGGATGGGTGAAGACCAAAGCAGAGTTGTGTGATGGACTGGTGAGGACATGGGTGGCTGGACAGAGCAGTGCAGAAGACCCCCATTGCTCCATCGCACCCACCTGTGGAGACAAAGATGTTGGCAATGATGACCAGCCCCGCCAAGAAGAGGGCCACCATGAGTGACACCCGCCGGCCAATGTAGCTCACGGAGACGGTCACCACCACTTTGGCCGGGAAGTCAACGGCACCGAAAATCACCTGGATGAGGTAAATGCTGACACCGAAGTTTTGCAGATCCATGGCCAGCCCATAGTAGGAGAAGCTGATGGAGAACCTGAAGCAGAGCAGAGAGAGGCATGGACCTTGAGGTGGCGGGACCTCCCTGGGCTGTCACCATCGCACAGGACAGGGCAGGGGTCTCAGGTGGAGAAGAGGACTTGGTACAGTTGGGTGGCTGGTTCCCCTGATTGTCTCTCTAGATGTCCATCTTTCCATTCATCCATCTGTACATCTGACCAACCATTTGTCCATCTACCCTGCCATCCATCTGTCCATCCACCCAACCATCCAACCATCTGTCCCTCCCTCCTCCTCCTCCTCAGCCCCATCAGACTTCTCCAGCCCAACCCAGTCCCACCAGACGATGGAGAGGCAGAAGAAGATGTGGCGGATGACTGGGGTCCGGACCAGGTCAGAGATGGTGTAGGAGGACTTCAAACCAGCCAACTCCTCCTTCATGTTGGACTTCAGGATCTGGGAGAGGGGGGGAAATGGGAGAGGTTGGTCGGGGGACAAGGGTGGGAGACCAAGACCTCCTCCCCATGGGGCCACCATACCTCTACTGTGATCTTCTCTCCTTCCTCCTTTCTCTTATTAATCCTGGCCACTCGCTGCAGGACCTTCACGGCCCTCTCGGCCCTCCCCGAGAGCACCAGCCAACGGGCAGATTCAGCCAACCACCTGCAGCCAACGAGGGGGGAAACTGAGGCATGAAGAGAAGCCCACATGTCTCCATGGCCTTCACCGAGGGATGCAAATGTCCTACCAGGAGTAGAGGAGGAAGACGAAGAAGGGCAGAGAGACGGTGAGTTGGAGCCAGCGCCAGTGGGGGACGGCGTAGGCCACGCCGGCCAGCAGGATCTGGCCCAGGGTGTAGGCGAAGCCCGTGATGGCCACCGTGATGGCGCGATAGGGCGTGGGGATCCACTCCACCACTGCAAGGGACCACGAGGACACATCTCACTTGGTGTCCCACCCCTCCGTGACTTTTCATGTGAGTGTGGCTTCCCCATCGTGTCCAGATATGTTCACACCACATGGCCACGGTGATGTCCCCACCAGTGAACACTGGGATGTCCCCAGCAGCAGCCATAGGGATATCTCCATCTCTGGGTGGGAATGTCCCCATCCAGAGCCATGTGACCATCTTTATCACTGTCCCCACTCATGGCCACTGGGGACATCCACATCCATGGCAATGTCCCTCTCCATGGCCATGCTGGTGTCCCTGTCCATGGCCACGGTGATGTCCCCACCCACGGCCATTGGGACATCCCCAACCACAGCCATTGGGTTGTCCCCATCCATGGCCATTGGGGTCATCCGCATCCATGGCCATGGTGACGTCCTTCTCCGTGGCCATGCTCATGTCCCCACCCATGGCCATTGGGGCATCCCCAACCACAGCCATTGGGTTGTCCCCACCCATGGCCATGCCAACTGTCCCCACCCAGGTCCCCATGGTCATCCTCCTCCCTGTCCCCTCACCCAGGCAGGCGATGCTGAGGCCGAAGCCGGAGAGGGCCATGCCACCGGCGAAGCGGAAGACGCAGTAGGACGCGTAGTTGGGGGCGAAGGCCGTGCACGTCCCCATCACCCCCAGCTGCAGGTAGGACCACATCAACATGGCTTTGCGCCCAAACCTGCAACGGGGACACACTGGGTGCCACTGGGCGCCACTGGGTGATGGTCTGTCCAAGGCCCCATGGGGAAACTGAGGCACAGGGAGGCGTCTCTGCTGCCTTTACCTGTCTGAGAGGCCCCCCAGGACCAGGGCGCCCACCAGGACCCCGGCCATGTAGATGGACTGGGCCATCTGCCGGAGCTGCCGGTAGCTGCAGACGAGGTCCCACTACGGGGACGAGGATGAGGTGAGGACAACCTGTCCTCTCCTTCCACCCTTCAGTCCCTCCTATTTTCTCCTGCACCTCCTGCATCTCCATCTGTTCCACCATCTTCATCCTGCATCATCCCCATAGCCCCATCTTCTCCATATGGGTCCATCTCCACCCCTTCATCTCCATAGAGCTCCATTTTCATACCCCCAACCCTGGTTGATTCTACTCTTCTTCTCCATCTCCATATAGTTCCACCTCCACCCCTTCATCCCCAGCTCCATCAGCTCCATCTCCATCACTCCAACCCTATATGGCTCCATCTCCTCCCTTCCATCCCCACACAGCTCCATCTTCAGCCTCTCCAACCCTGGTGGACTCCATCTCCTTCTCTCCATCCCAATAGAGATCCATCTTCATCCCCCATCTCCATATGGTTCCATCCCTGTCACCACCTTGGACAAGTTGGTGGCCACATGGACATCAGGGTCATCTTCTCACCTTCCACCCCTCCCCACCTCTCCCTCCCTCATCCTCATACCCACCTCGGTGACGATGGTGGCCACGTAGATGCTGCGATCATAGTTCCAGCCATCGTGGCAAGGCTCGGTGGGCCAGGGGCCAGTGCTGCTGTTGGTGAGGGACGAGGCCACGTACCGCCGGCAGGACCCCAGGGTGGCATTGGGAGGCCCCAGGGTGCCATTGGACCACCCCAGGGTGGCATCAGGTGTCCCCAGGGTGCCGTTGGAGGATCCCAAGGTGGCATCAGGCTGGACATGGGTGCCATCAGGGGACCCCGGTGGTCCATCAAGTGTGATGTGGGTGGCACCAGGGATGTAGGTGCCATCAGGGGACCTCAGGGTGGCACCAGGGGACCCCAAGGTGCCATCAGGAGACCTCAGGATGGCGCTGGAGGACCTCAAAGTGCCATCAGAGGCCGCTGAGGTGCCACCAGAGGCAACCGAAGTGCCATCAGGGGTGGCTCCGGGTGGCCCTGGGGTGGCGCTGAGGACACTTGGGGTGGTACCGGGACCGGGGGTGACACTGGGGACGTGGCAGCGGTGGGGGGGGACAGCAGCGGTGAAGTTCTGCAGCAGGTTGTGGCTGGCCATGAGCAGGATGGGCACCGCCAGCAGCGCCGTCTGCAGCACCTGGAAGCGTCCCAGCCCCCCGACCTGCTCCAGCACCGCCCCGAACGGCATCCTGGGACGTGGGGACACCGTCAGACACGGGGACACGGCCGGACGCCAGGGCACGGGGAACCTCATCACTCATGGGGACACCACCACCCGTGGGGACACCATCACCCGTTGGGATGCCGTCAACCACAGGGACACGGTCACCCATGGGAACAGCATTGGACGTGGGGACACCGCTGGACACCAGGGTATGGGGGGACACCATCACTCGTGGGGACATCGTCACTCGTGGGGACACCATCACCCAGGGGGACACCATCACTTATGGGGACATCGTCACTCAGGGGGACACCACCACCCGTGGGGACACCATCACCTGTGGGGACACCTCCACCCGTGGGGACATCTCCACCCGTGGGGACAGTCATCCCCAGGAGCACCACCTCCCATGGGGACACCATCACCCCCAGGGACACCATCAGAGGGGACGTTGCCACCCACAGGGACATGAGCCCTGTGTGGACACGGGTCAGACGCCAGCAGGAGCATGGAAATGGGGACATGGGGACATGGGGATGGGGACATGGGGACATGGGGCAAAGAGAGGACTGTGGTGGCACCCGTCAGACATGGGGAGGGGACACGGGGTGGGGGGACACGGTGACCACCAGGGAATGGATCAGACAGGGATGGTGTCACCACTTGTGTCACGCGTCCCCGACACCTCCCCGTGTCCCCAACCCCTCCCCGTGTCCCCGTCCCCTCCCAGCGGGTCCCTGTTCCTGCTCCACCTCAGCCCGGCCCCCTGGGGACGGGGACATCCGGCCAGCTGTGACTCCCGTGTCCCCAGGGTGAAGGGTCCCTTCTTTGATGTCCCCAGCAGGTCCTGGCCCCGCGTCCCCTGGTCCTTGTGTCCCTTCTCCAACGTCCCTGTCCCCTCAATGTCCCAAACTCGCCCCCATGTACCCTCTTCCGGTGTCCCCAGTGTCCCCTGGTCCCTACCTTCTCCTTGATGTTCCCAACTTGTCCCCACTTCAATGTCCCCAACCCCATCCCTGATGTCCTCAACCTGTTCCACTGCCCCCCTTCTGATGTCCCCAACCCATCCCGTGTCCCCTCTGTGATGTCCTCAATCCCTCCACGATGTCCCCAACCTGTTCCCAACCCACCCCCATGTCCCCACCATGCCCCAAAATGTCCCCAACCTGTTCCACTGTGCCCTTTCTGATGTCCCCAACCCCTCCGTGATGTCCCCAACCCCTCCATGATGTCCCCAACCCGTCCCATGTCCCTTCGGTGATGGCCCCCATCCCTCCCTGATGTCCCCAATCCATCCCAGGCCCCTTCCATGATGTCCCCAACCCGTCCCCATGTCCCCACCATGCCCCCCAATGTCCCCAGCCTGTCCCACTGTGCCCCTTCTGATGTCCCCAACCCACCCCCATGTCCCCAACCCACCCCCATGTCCCCCCCACGCCCCTCAGTGTCCCCCACCTGTCCCATGTCCCCTCTGTGATGTCCCCAACTCCTCCGCATTGTCCCCGACCCATCCCCGCGTCCCCCCCCTGCCCCTCAGTGTCCCCCCCCCCATACCTGGCCTCCTTGGGGTGACGTCCCCGTCCCCGGGGTCCCCCCCGGCCGCTGGCCCCGTTATATAAGGCGAAAAGCGGCTCTTTTGGTTAAAGTGTCACCGGGATTAGGCCGAGGGAGGGGGGAGGAGGCGGATTCCAGCGCCGCGGGCGCCCGGACGCCTGGGGCCACCGGACGCCTGGG
>BJBW01020020.1:441-16860 GCA_004320125.1 Scolopax mira
CCCTGCAATGACTTCTGCCAGCTCCCTCAGCACTCTCGGATGTTTCCCATGTGGACCCAATGGACTTGTGGATGTCCAGCCTTCTTAACTGATCTCTAACTTGGTCCTCCTCCACTAAGGGAAGATCTTCCTTAGTCCAGACTATCTCTGATTCATGCAGAGTCCATGGTTCCTGGGGGTTGGCCTGAGCAGTAAAGACTGAGGCAAAGAAGACATTCAGCAACTCAGCCTTCCCTGCATCCTCTGTTACCATGGCACCTGACTCATTCAACAGTGGGCCCACATTTTCTCTAGTTTTCCTTTTACCTCCAATATAATTGAAGAACCTCTTTTTGTTGTCTTTGACATCTTTTGCCAATTTTAATTTCAAGGAGGCCTTGCCTTCCTTGTTTCTTCCCTACATAGTCTAACAGCATCTCTGTAAACCTCCCAAGCAGTCAGTCCCTTCTTCCACTTCTTCCACCTCCTTCTTCCACTTGAGATTTTTCAGAAGGTCCCTGCTCTACCACCCAGGTCTCCTGCTTCCCTTGCTCAATTTCTGAATCTTGGGAATGCACTGCTCCTGAGCTTGGAGAAGGTAGGTTTTGAGTATTGCCCAGCTCTCTTGAGCCTCCTTGTCTTCCAGGGCCCTAGCCCATGGGATTTCACCTAGCAGTTTCCTGCAAAGGACAAAGTTAGCCCTTTTGAAATCCAACATTTCAGTCCTACTTGTTTTTTGTATGTTACCCGCAATTCTGAACTCTATCTTTCCATGGTCACTGTAGCCGGGTTTGCCCTCAACCTTGATGTCCTCCACCAGTCCCTTTTTGTTCTTTAGTACTAGGTCCAGTAATGCCTCTCCCCTTGTTGGCTCTTCCACCAGCTGGGTTAAGAAGTTACCACCAATGCTTTGGAGGAACCTCTTAGACTGTATATTCCTGGCTGTGTGGCCTTTCCAACAGATATCTGAGTGATTGAAGTCCCCCACAAGAACCAAGGCCTGTGATTGTGAGGCTACTTGGAACTGGTTGTAAAAGGTCATATTAACTTATCTATCCTGATCAGGTGGTCTGTAAGAAACACCCACAATAGTGTCCCTCATATTGACCTGCCCCTTAATCCTCACCCACAGGCTCTCAACTCTCTCATCTGACACCAGAGAGGGCTTTAGGGACATCTCACTTACTATCCATTCCTTGACATAAAGGGCAACACCTCCACCCCTCCTTCTTCTCCTGTCTCTTCTGAACAACCTGTAGCCCTCAATAACCACACTCCAGTCATGGGATTCATCCCACCAAGTTTCAGTGATGGCCACTATGTCATATCTTTCCAGCAGCACAGTAGCTTCCAGCTCCTCCTGTCTGTTGCCCATGCTGCTGCATTGGTGTAGAGGCACTTGAGCTGGGCTGTTGGCTGCGATGCTTTCTTAGGGGAACACCCCCGGGAGTGTCTGTCAGGTGTTTCTCTGGGCACTGCTTCTACCCCAGGAGCTGCTGGCACATCATCATAAGACTTGGACTGTAGTGAAGGGTCTCCAGCTTGGCTCAGGGAGCCAGGCTGAAGGCCCTTACTAGGAACCTGTCCCTCCGACCCTGGTGTGGTACTCCAAAGCTTATCACCCCCCTCCAATCTAGTTCAAAGCCCTGTCAATCAAACCCGCAATCTCTTTAGCAAGAATCCTCTTCCCCCTTTGAGAGAGGCACCTCCCATTAGATGTTAACAGGCCTGGTGTTGTACAGGCAAATCTATTGTGAAAGGACCCAAACTTATGGCAGTGGCACCAGCTACAGAGCCACATGTTAATTGACTGGATATTTCTGTTCCTCCCACCATTGTTACCTGCTGCAGGAAGGAGTGATGAGAAGATGACCTGTGCCCCAGCTCCCCTCACCACCTTTCCCAACTCCCTGAAGTCCTTTTTATTGACCTTGAGTTGCAGTTTGTAGTTTCTTCTGTACCTACCTAGAAAATCAATAGTGGATACTAGTCTGAAGGACAGAACTAAATCAGGAAGTTTCCTGGTGATGTCCTTAACCCTAACTCCAGGGAAACAACACACCTCCCTCTGTGGAGGGTCCACCGGGCATACAGCACCTTCCATCCCCCTTAGGAAGGAGTCACCCACAACTATAGCTCTCCCTTTTTTTTTTTTTTTTGGGTGTGGAAGTGATCTGAAGTGTATATTTTATTGACTGCTTTTCATCTACATTTCCACTCTCTGTTTTTGAGAGGGACTGAACAGGGTGCAGTGGGCAGGAGGGGAGTTACTCTGCTCCCCCAAGCATGAACTTTACTCCATCCATTGTTCTTACAAGGCTTCCATCCTTAGCCTGCCTGGGGCTGGAGACAGGATCCTCTTTCTCTTGTGGAGCCTCCCCCTGTTTCTTTTTCCCTAATGATGGCATTTCCTCTTGGCATTCCCCAATACACCTCAGTCTTTCTCTTTCCTCTTCATTTTCTCTTTTTCTTTCCTCGCTGATCGGCCCACAGCACACACAGGTGTTGTCTTCACTGTCCTCCAGCAGTAGTGACAGTCATTCCCTGGAGCCTATCAGCTGCACCTCTCTGTGACAGGTTAGTTTGGCAGGCTCTGTTCTTCTTAACTGTGGCTCCAGACCAAGTGGAGACCATCTTGTTTGTTTCTGCTTTCTGATGGGTTTGCTTTCTAATCTTGTTTAAACAAGCCAGCAACTAGTGTCACTGGTGCATACAGGAACCTGAGCCCACTGGAAGGATGCTCTGAGGGCTGGAGCACCTCTGCTGTGGGGGGACAGGCTGGGGACAGACTGAGAGAGTTGGAGGGGTTCAGCTGGGAGAAGGTTCCAGGGAGCCCTTAGAGCCCCTTCCAGTCCCTCCAGGAGAGATGGGGAGGGACTCTGGATCAGGAAGGGGAGCAATGGGATGAAGGAGAAGGGTTTGACACTGAAAGAGGGGAGATTGAGATGAGATCTGCAGAAGAAATTCTTTGCTGTGAGGGTGGTGAGACACTGGAACAGGTTGCCCAGAGAAGCTGTGGCTGCCCCATCCCTGGAGGGGTTCAAGGCCAGGCTGGAAGGGGCTTGGAGCAACCCGGTCTGGTGGGAGGTGTCCCTGCCCAGGGCAGGGGGGTTGGAACTCAGTGATCTTTAAGGTCCCTTCCAACCCAACCTATGATTCTATGATCTTCCTGATTCTTCACTAGACTCATTCTGGCCTGTCCATATCTTTCTTGTACTGTGAAGCCCAGAATTGGGGATGCAGCTTTGGATGTGGTCTCTCCAGTGCTGAACAAGGTCTCTCTTGACCTACTGGCAACATTCTTCCTAACGCAGCCCAGGGTGCTTGTTGTCCTTGTGCCACAAAGGCACATTGCTGGCTCACATTCCATTGCTTATCTACTAAGGACAACAACATTCTCTCCTGCAGAGCTGCTTTCCAGATGGTTTGTCCCCAGCACGTACTGGTTCCTGGAGTTATTTCTTCCAGGTGTGGAACTTGGCATTTCCCTTTGAACTTCATGGGATGGGACTCCTGTTGGCTCATTCCTTCATCCTGTTTCGTTGTTTCTGAGTGGCAGCACAACCATTGCCTATTAATCCAGAGAGGTACTGAATTTGGTGTTGCATTTTACTTTAAGAGGAAAATATTTTCCAGAAATACATTTAATTCCAGCTGCTTCCCACAATTATGAACCTGGGCCTACATCTGTCATCTACGTAATCTGGAAAGACCATGGCTTTTCCCTAAACCTGCCAGCATTAGGGGTCATCAGCTTCTCTTGCACAATCTCTAAATGTTTCCTTTTTAATGTTTTCCATGCAGCAGTCTGTTTTGCTGCCTGCTTTCCTGTACTGCTGAAGCCAAGAGGAAGTGGGTGTATATGTAACCTCAGGACTTGGATAAGCCTGAGTAGTTTTCTGTCTCTCACAGTGCATAGGGGGAATTTGCAACAGGTCATTTTTTTTTGTTGTTACTTCCTGGAAAGAACACAATGGGGCGAAGTCCAGCCCGTACAGCCTCTTTCACTCAGGCCACACTGCTATTTTCAGCTTTAAAAAGCATAAGGCAAAAAAAGTACTTAAGGCGATATTATTAGAACAGTTTACTCTTCACTGAAGTTCATTTGCCTATATTAAAATGGATAGTTAGATAATTGAGAAGTTAAAAAGGCAGAATATCAGCCCCAAGGTTATGCTGCATTATTGCAACGTTTGCTTAAACCATGTGACTTAATTATATTTTTGGCTCAACTGTCTTTGCTTCCAATGAAATGCTGGGTCCCAAAAAAAGACAGCAACATAGCTGAACAGGCAACACCATGCTGAGGACAGTCAGCATTTTGGTTCTCCAGCTTGTTTGGACACTGCCTACATGTGTCTCTCACCGTGTGTCCCTGTTCTCTCATCACATTCACAAGAGAAACGACAGTGATCTCTGTGGGGTAAGCAATTAAAAATTTACTCGAAGAAAGTGCTAAGCAAAAGCCAGATTGCAATGCTTACCTTCCTTTGAGAAGTTCACACACAATGTTGCCATCTCAAACATTCAAAAATTCAGCCTCTGAAACTTATATGTGTTCAGTGAAACTGTGTAATAAAAAAAAAAAACGTCATGTATTCTTTTCAGTTGTTTTCCAAACTCTTGGGTCTGTAATGAATAGAATTTCAGAAAGTTTTGATTTGGTAGCTTCTAAATGAAAGCTGAAACTTTCATTTATCCCCTTGACAACTGCAAGATTTGTTAAAACCATATCATTAATAAATTTTTGAACACGATTTCCATAAACATGATTGAAGTTCTATAAGTTCAGGAAGTTCTATATCATTAATAAATTTTGAACAGGTTTGAAGTTCCATAACTGTATTTTTTTGGTATAAAAAGTCCTGCCTTCTTGTTTACATTTTTTCATATATCTCATGGAATTCATGGGTTGTAGCCCAGCTAAGGTTTTGCAGGTTGACAAAAGCTTCCTTGATCTGCAAAGGGCAATGACACTTGTGGTTGTAAAGACTGCTGGGAAACCAAGGTAAATTGGTTTTTTACGTCCTCTGTGTTAGTTGGCTGCTTTCCAAAGAAGAGGAGGAAGTACTCATCTCCAGCAGTGATGGACGTAATTCCAGTTTAGCGTGTTAATGACCAAATTCAAAGACAATAGCAATAGAAAAAGACAAAGCAATAGAAAATAATTTTAGCAGAGTACAGTTTTACCCTAAGCAGGGTGCTTTCCTAGATGACTGAAAGTCCACCGATGTTTACTGCAGTAATTCAGAATTGTTTCTCCATGTTTGTAAGCGCAAGTGGGCTATCAGCAAAATTGATTATACCAACAGTTAAATGGAAGTGAGTTAGCAATCTGTATCTTTCAGATGCCTTTAATGCACATGTTGTGGCAACTTTGAAAAAATGAACAAAAAAAAATCTCAAACCAAACAAACACAAATCAGCCCATAATGGAAAATTTCTTGTTGATTATTTTGCACTCACATATTTTCCTATTGCAGAATCGTCAGGTAGAGAAAACACATCACTTAGGATCAAGCCAATTAAAAAACTTACCCACTTTCCAGTGGAAAACTGAGGAGGTAGGGGGTGGTAAAGTGCTGTTCTCTTCTACATATGGGCTTCTTTGGGGGATTTGGTGAATATGGCTGTACTTTCTCTCTCTTGGACCAGGTATCCTCGGGGGAGCAAGGGAGGAGTGCTCACTATGTTCTTTTGACTAGAAGAGCTTGGGTTTTGCTTGGTATGTGTAAAGGCTTTGAAAGCCTGCTTATATTATCTACATACCTATGCTATATGTTCACAGCAAGGTCACACAATCTAGGCCTCTGCCATTTCACCATTAGCTTACTGGAACTATTTATCTGCAGGGACATAATTGATGGACTGGAGGTTTAGCATTTCTCCACCCTGTCTTAATACTGTTTAGTAGATCATGCTCCACAACAGATCACAAATGCTTGGGATGTGGATGAGGGCACTTCTTACAAACCATTTAACAAGATGAGTTGTGATACCCCGAGCTCTCTGTAGTCCAGTTCTTCATCCTGTTATTCACATTTGCATGAATTACGAGTTCTGTGATACCTGTTTAAGATTCCACTATTTAAAACAGTTGGGAAAAGAATTAATAAATTTCTATGGTACAATTTAATCAGGTGCTTGGCACTGCTCATTTGACAGAAACTGCCTAAGGCTAGCAGCTGTGATGCTCTTGTTTAGTCATCTCGTTAACAACCAGGTAAATGTTACAATTATTTTCCAAATTAGCACGGTACGCATGTTTAAGGAAACAATTTTCTCAAACAAAAAAAAAAAAAAAAAAAAAAAAAAAAAGAAGGCTTAGTTCAACTGCAAATTCATGAAATGGAAAACACAATTTTGTATCTTGAAGTATCCCACTACAGTGGGCAAGTACAGTGCCTATCTGGAGTTATGCCTTCTAAAGCAAGATGATTATATCACTGGCTGCACTCATGCACTATAGCTTAGGTTTTATAAAGGTGAAATAGGGAGCATTTGAATCCCACCAGTTTGAAGCCTAACAACATTTTAATATTCACTTCTTGCAATACCTCCTGAAATCCACAAAGTGCCAAAGAAATGGCACTTTGGAACCGCCCTCTTTGCCAGAAGTTATCCAGTTACAGATGCTCAACTGGAATAACCAGATTGAGGAATGATGATGGGAACTCTTCTGAAATATCAAAGTGTAGTATTTACTGAACATGCATCAGAGGCTTTGGTATTTGGGTCATCTTAATGCTTCCATCTTCTGGTACTGTGTCATTCTCTTATTGTGCGTACTCACTCTATTAATGCTTTGTCTTAAGCTGTGGTCCTTTAATGCTCCTTCTTGCAAAGCTACCATTTTGTTTTAAATTTGATTGTAGCTGGGTTCACTCTGTGTGACTGTTATGAGGGGGAGACCTATAAACCACTCATGTCTTAAACTGTCTTATCCTTTAGGCATCACTATTACTCCTACTTTCAGAATGTTGAGAACGTGTTTGTGTTCCCTTTATACTATCTAAGCTTGTGAATGAGACACAAAAATAATTTTGGATTTGGATTTGAAAAAGCAAATGGTCTAGTTCTTCTTGCATTGCTATTCTTAGGCTTTAAAAGACCTTCTCTGGACACTTTGAGAAGTTGAAATATGGTGGGTTTTCCATGTTTGTTTCTTTGACACTCAGATGCTCAGAGTTTTGTTTATCTTCTGGATGAAATAAAAAATTGGTCTTTGGGTTTTTTGAGATCTGTGACTCTTCTGAATGACTTGAGCTGTCATTTAGCATGAAAAAATGTACATATGAGAAATAACCTACTGTCTCTAAATTCTTCCTGCAGCTATAGTCAGATGCTGTCTACCATGTGTAACTCCATCAGGAATCCTGCAGACACTCACATAATGGTAATCTTAGGTGCTCTTCAGGTTACCTTCCTGTTCCCTTCCATATGCACTCACTGGTATTTCTGTTGTCTTTCCCCACCCTTGATGATAGCTCACAGTCTCTAGGCATCGAGCAGCTATTGCTTTTGGCAAGGGTTGTCTGTGTTTATGCAGTATCTATGTATTTAGGCATCTGTACGGCAATGTATGAATCCTATGCACAGCAGATTAGAAAGATTCAATGCCTGGTTTACCCATTATTTATCGATGGATGGTTTTATCCCAAATATTTTCCATAATTAAAAAAACCCCAACAAACAAACAAAAAAACACTAAAGCCCAACATTGTACAGTCAAATTGAACACTAGTTTTCTTAATTTTGTCTTATTACTGCACAAGACAGCTCTTGTATGAGCCAACAAGGTCTTATCCTTGCCCCTTATTTATAAGTTTTTGTATTATGTAAGAATATAATATGTGTAGGTAAAATAATAACTGATTCTTTTAAATTAACAGGCTCGGTAATAATGATTAATTAGTTCAGACCTGCACTGCAAATTGGCCTGTATGTTTCTGGTTTCTCCAAATATGGATTAAAATTAAACTTTATAGTTTTATACTGAGTTTCTTTAAAGCTCAAAACAATAATCAAAAGGAGTTAACAAATGCAGGATTGTTTTAGTGCTCTGCTTCCCCAGCACGTGATATTCTAAAAATACAGAAGTACCCAAGACTACTTTAAGTGTCAAAGAATTTCTGCAAAATTAAAGATTTTATGCAAAATTAAGTGCTTCAAACTATCTGCAAATCTCCCCCTAAGAAATTTCTTTAATTAATCATAGGGATTTTTAACAGCTGTGAAACTGCTGCAGTACAGTGTGAGCCTGAGAGGCTAATACCTTAAAAAGGGAAAACATTTGTAATGTACTTTTTATGGATGGTCTGATGTCACAGACACAAATGAATGCGTTGTTGACAAATCTGTGGTCACAGCAATTTGACAGGTTTACAGCGTCTCCAGGACTATTATGACTTTTTAGCTTTGGTACTACAGCTCCCTCATACTAATTTCACTTCTGGAGGGATGTGCTGGGACGAGAAGGCTGATGCTAGTGAGATGGCTGTGGCTGTCAGGAAATAAAACGCACTGTACGAGGAAGTGTGCTCCACACTCCCAACTAGCAGTGTGCTTCCTCTCAGGCCGTGGAGCCCTAGCCATGTGATTTTTAGAAATAGGGGACTTTCCTGTGATCATCAGAGCATTAGGTAACTTGCTCCCTCCCTGCTGGGGGGTTTAGGATTTAATCCAAACCCAACAAAAGTCTGTGGACCAATCTCATTGACTGACACTGGTTTTAAAAGTCAGACTCTATAAATAAAGACAGTTTCCATGTAGTAGGAAGTCTGAATAAATATCATCAACTGAAATTACTCCACCCTGCACCCAGAAGTCCCATCAACCTGCAGCAGGAATGTGTATGCCAGGGGCCTAGCAGGAATACAATTAGGGGCCTTACAGAGTTTCCCCAAAATCAAAGATATTCTGGACTTTCGGCATTTTCTAGCCCAGTCTCCTGCCTAAAGCAAGCCCACCAGCAGTGTTGGATTAGGTCAACCACGGCTTTGCCTAGCTGAGTCTAGAAAACTTTAAAGGATGGAGATACTGCACTTGAGCAGCCCATTCCAGTACTGCATTACCCAACTGAAAAAAAAAAAAAAGAAGTAATAAAAATCTAGTATCTGGCTTGAACCACTGAAGTAGAAAAATCTGCCTATGCCACTGGTTGTTACCTGCTGCTATAGAGAATAATTTGGCTCTGCAGATTCTATGAGGAAGAAGCAGGGCTATAAATAGGACTACAACCCTGAACTCCAGGAGAGCTAACTTGGCCGCTTCAAAGAGCTGCTTGGAGGAATCTACAGGGTTAAGGCTCTAGACGATATGGGGGTCCAAGAGAGCTGCTTAATATTCAAGCACCACTTCCTCTAAGCTCAAGATCAGTGCATCCCTATGAGTAAGAAATCAAGCAAAGGAGGTAGAAGACCTGCATGGGTGAGCAAGAAGCTTCTCCAAAGACTCAACAGAAGAAGGAAGTTTACAGAATGTAGAAAAAGGGATTGGCCACTTTGGAGGAATATAGCAACACTGTCAGAGTATGCAGAGATGCAATGAGAAAGGCTGGAATTAAATCTGGCAAGGGATGTCAAGGACAACAAGAAGGGCTTCTTCAAGTACGTCAGTAGCAAAAGGAAGACTAGGGAAAATGTGGGCCCACTGCTGGTGATGGAGGATGCAGAGAAGGCAGAGCGACTGAATGCCTTCTTTGCTTCAGTCTTCACTTCCAGGAATCCTGGAGGTAAGAGGAAAAAGTCTGGAGAAAGGAGGATCGAGTTAGTGATCATTTAGGCAAACTTGACACACACAAATCCACAGGCCCTGATGGGATGCATCCACAAGTGCTGAGGGAGCTGGCAGATGTTATTGCTAACCCTCTCTCCGTCACCTTTGAAAGGCCATGGAAAACAGGAGAAGTGCTCAAGGACTGGAGGAAAGTCAGAGTCATTCCATCCTTCAAAAAGGGCGAAAAAGAGGACCTAGAAAATTACAGGCCAGTCAGCCTCACCTCCTTCCCTGGAAAGGTGATGGAACAGCTCATTCTGGATGTCATCTCTAAGCATATGGAGGAAAAGAAGGTTATCAGGAGTGATCTACATGGATTCACCAAGAAACCATGCTTGACCATTCTGATAGCCTTTTATAATGGCATGACTGGCTGGGTGGATGAGGGGAGAGCAGTGGATGTTGTCTACCTCAACTTTGGCAAGGTTTTTGACACTGTCTCCTCTAACATCCTTGTAGGTGAGCTTAGGAAGTGTGGGTTAGATGAGTAGACAGGGGGGTGCATTAAGAACTGGCTGAAAGACAGAGCTCAGAGGGTTGTAATCAGCAACGCAGAGACCAGTTGGAGGCCGTAACTAGTGATGTTTTCCAGGGCTCAGTACTGGGTCCAGTCCTCTTCAATATATTCATCAATGACCTGGATGAAGGGACATCAGTAAGTTTGCTGACACAAAACTGGATAGAGGTGGCTCACACACTAGAAGGCTGTGCTGCCATCCAGTGAGACCTAGACAGGATACAGATTTGGATGTAGAGGAACCTAACAAAGTTCAACAAGGGCAAGAGTATGGTCGTGAACCTAGGGTGGAATAGCTCCATGCACCTGTACCCCAAGGTTAGGGGTTGGCCTGCTGGAGAGCAGCTCTGCAGAGAAGGACCTGGGAGTTCTAGTGGACCAGGGAGCCAGCAATATGCCTTCTGGCTAAGAAGGAAAATGGTATCCTGGAGTGCATTAAAGAGTGCATCACCAGCAGGGCCTCCCTGCTGGTGATCCTCCCCCTCTACTCTGCCCTAGTGAGGCCACATCTGGAGTAATGTACCCAGTGCTGGGCTCCCCAGTTCAAGAAATACAAGGAACTACTGGAGAGAGTCCAGTGGAGTTTACAAAGATGACTCTTTTCAGTGGTGCCCAGCAACAGGACAAGGGGCAATGGGCACAAACTGGAACACAGGAAACTCTTCGTTCCTGTGAGGGTGGCAGAGCCCTGGAAGGGAGGCTGTTCAGGGAGGTGGTGGAGTCTCCTTCTCTGGAGACATTCAAACCCCTCCTGGACAAGTTCCTGTGTAACCTGCTCTGGGTGGACCTGCTCTGGCAGGGGATTTGACTAGATGATCTGTAAGAGGTCCCTTCCAACCCCATGTGATTCTGTGATTCTGACTCTGTGACTTCTCTCACTTTGCTGACTACATTTCTAGTGTAGCCCAGTGCGCCATTTTCCCCACCTGCGATATGAGCATGCTGCTGGCTCACCATCAAGTTGTACCATAAACCATACATCCTTTTCAGCAGGGCTACTCGAGAGACAATTGATCCTTCTTTGCAATCATATGTTACCCGTATGCTTACCTACCCTCTAACTACAAAACCAGTATTTTTTTCCTCATTTTAAGATCAGCTTGACTTACCAAGTTTAATGGGATTTTGTACTTGTGCTCTTGGCTTGGTCTACGGCATAGATAAGCATCAGCTGTACCATCTGCATGCAGCTCTACATGCTTCCATATCTGAGCTGTATTCAATATGTTGGGTTTTTTTCACTGTTATATAGCTTTCCCTCTTGGCATTCCTCATTGCAGAAAAAGCAGCTATCACACCTCTCTTTCTGGAATCACTTTCACTAATTACAGTTAACAAATCAGCCCATGAAAATCCATCTGCAGCTACTAAAGAGTTACAGCTTGTCTATCTGCAGGAAATGCAGTTAGATGTTTGCAGGCAGCCAATAAAGGGCGAGATGAACACCACAGCTGAGTCACCAAGCCAGCCCAGCTGGGTTTGAAAGCAGTTGGTATCTGCAGCAGTTTCGCTCCATTGTTCCGTAGTTTTATGCCTGTATTTCCAGGGGTAAGTTGATTTTTGTTTCTGATTTCTTTTTACTGAGATGCTTGAATATTAACATCCTGTGGAGTTTCTCTCATACTAAGGAAAACATCTTTGCTAGGAATTGCTTTTTAAAAATTGCATTTAAAATTAGAAACTTGAAATAAGGTGTGTTGTGGCAGCTTCCCTCCTGCATCTGCCTCCCCGCCAGGGGAAGATGACAAAGTTACCTGAAACTTTTAGTGTCTTACAAAAAAATAAGACAAAAGCCCTTGTTGAGAAGATCAATAAGAAATACTGGGTTTGTGGTCTGATGAGTTTTTTATAAGGGTCTAAGAGAAAAAGCATTCAGAGGAGCAGAACTATTGAAAACAGCTTTGGTACCAAAAGTGCGATCTAGGGAGTAGAGACAGACTTTGTTATTTGTAACACCATGATAGCCCCGTATTCCATGAATAGTCCCTCCAACTACTTTAGGAATCTGGGTAGCACCCTGCATAGTTAAAATGTCTCTCATTTTAGGGTTAAACGCTTTTGGAGATCATCAGCAAATCACTCTAAATCTAGGTGTGGAAATAGATGTACAAGCTCAGACACAGGCACAATAGTGCAAAGCAAAAAGACTGAAGTGGGGGTTCTCTTGTCTGGTTTGTGATTTTTTGTTTTGTTTTTGATCTCTAGTTAAATTAGATTTTGCAAATCCAAAATAGGAGCTGATGGCTACTTTTTATTTTTATAGAAGTAGCCAGTTAGCAAGCGTTTAAAAAAACTGTTACAACTTTGCTTGATTCAATTTTAAGTAGAAACAGGCACCTTCAGGGATTGTTTAGTTCTTATATTCATTGTTTGATCTTCCTTGTACTATGTTTGGAGTTGAGTAAATTATTTTGGCTATTTAAAATTTAGGATTTGTAGATCTGTGTGGTTCTGACTTTGAAGTTTAAAGAGTAAATGGCTCATTTGGAAATTTATCTTCATTCAGAGCAATCTCTTCAAATGAATTAAGTCTTTATGAAACTCTTGTCTGTCAGCCTCATACTACATTGGATTTATTCCTTAAAGAAACTCTAAGTGAGCCTAAATCATTACAACTCTTAAGGCAGCTATTGCTTTCAAACTACAATAATCTAACAAAACAACAAAAAAAAATCAATTGTGCTTTCCTATTAAAATCAAATACCACTGAACCTGAATTGGTCAATCAGCTGCTGACTTTTTATTTGCATTTTGATTGTGGTTAGATTCAAAACTGAATTTAGTACCCCTCTGTTACTGCGAACATGTCTGCATGGCACAGCTCAGATACTAGGATTAACCAGAAATAAGTTGGTTGTGAACTAGAAGCAGTCCAGCCATGAGCGCAGCCTAATTTATCTTCAGGTTTCAGTTTCTATTTACTCATGAAGAACAAGTGATCTGCTTAGTCAGAAGACTTTCAGGTTTCTGCATCTCAGGATCTCTTTTTGTAGAGCCCATCTCCTAGGACACAATTCTCACTCCACAGTCCTTACTGGTTACTTCAAATTTTTGGCCCTGTGACTCCAGTTCCC
The DNA here is from genome assembly GCA_004320125.1 of Scolopax mira. Lineage (NCBI taxonomy): Eukaryota > Metazoa > Chordata > Aves > Charadriiformes > Scolopacidae > Scolopax > Scolopax mira. Next base: position 13,789 of record BJBW01020020.1, read on the forward strand.
TCGTGTTTTCTTCTCTAGCCCAGGTCTACTGGGCTCTGAAAGGGAGTATTCCACTTTGAGTTCTTCTGACTCACTGACCACTGATTTTGCAGTAATCCTGCAGGTCCCATCTCTTTTCTTTGCCTGCTCATTTTCCTCTTTCACTGCTGACTTTTGGTTATTCTCTAGTCTAATGGAGCTTCACAGATGCAATAAAAAAGCATTACTCATGTAGTAACGCGATGCTTTGCAGAGGTTACCTCTAATCCACGTGCATTGCCATGTAATGTGTCTAAAACATTTAGATGGCCTCAAACAGTTACAGTATGGACAGAGTATTGGCCAAATTAGCAACTGCTATAAAGACATAGCTCCACTTAGCAGAGTTCTGGCAGCTCACAGCAGCAAGAAATTTGTCCTTTATCTTGCTTTTGTATTGACATGTGATGTTGTATCAAAGTGATGCAAGACTGATGCAGAACAGACTTTCATGAGTTATGGCCTTTTATCATGAGAAGCAGGGAAACTGTATTTCTGTCTAACATGTAAGATAGTAGTTTGTCTTCTACATAGTTCAATATCACCTTAAAATCCCACTTTGTATTAGAAATAATGGTCCCATATTTCAAAGTCATCAGATGAAAATAATAATGAGCAATTAATTAACACTTTGCAGCCTCAGATGGCAAATTATGGTCCAGGCACTCCTTTGCAATTAGTGAGTTTTTCCTATCTTCATAAGGAAAGTCTGACACAGAGTGGTAAATGGAAGCCTGTTGGATTAGGGCAATAGTTATTTGGGAAGTAAGGGGTGGTGCAACTTCACTGTGCTTTGGTAGTAGTGACAAAAAGCAGTCCTTAAAGATTTTTTTTCTTTTCTGCCATTTTTGCACCAAGCCAGCCATCAAGAAATGGACAAATCATTACCTGTAGTAGCCCAAGAAGATTTGGAGAGCTTTACCTTGACCAGGACAGGCTCAGGCTTTGCACTCAAAGCCTTTCATATTTCTTGGAACACTCTCATCTCGGTGAAGCTGCTGACCAGCCAGGACACTACAGAGAGGTATGTGTCTTATTTGGCCAACTAACCATGCGGGTGGCAGCACGGACCTGCAGCAGTGGCACCAGAATGAATGATGGCATCCTCAGGATCATCTGATCCCTAAATGCATCCCATTAAACATCCCAAGTAGTCAAGAGGCAGTTATGCCAAGAAACAAGCTTCATACAAATTTTTATAAAGTAGAGCTCAATCCTGAAGTCAATAATTATCTCTACTGTAACAATGGCCACAAAACCTTGATCAGTAATACTGATGCTATGGCATGCTGTGGTAGTACATTGTTCTGGACGTCTCTGAACAGGTCTCAGTTGAATTCAATCTAAACCAGAATGTACAGGTGAGGGAGTGAAAAAATGGGAGGAGAGAAGGATAATGGTGAGGGTTACAGGGCAGTGAGTCGTGTACCTGTCCTAATTATAAAAAGAAATGAGCAGTAGCTGATGGGCGTCAGCCTACTGACCACAACGTTCCAGTGTGCAATGTTTCCAGGAATAGCCACAAGCTACTTTCAGTGAAGCAAGACTTGATCATCTCTAAGGTACCTTCCAACTCTAACCATCCTCTCACTCTGTAAAACCAAAGCATTTAAGGGAATGCACCAACCTGATTTTTTTTGTCAAAAAAGGAGTGTGTATCTATGGACTAGTTATTCTTGTTAGTGGACAATGCTGCCACTCAATTGGCCTTTGTTAAAAGTAAAATTTAAAAGTGTCCTACTCAAAATGAACAAATTAAATACTATCTATTTAAAGGCAGAGGAGGAAAAAATAGTATTTCATATAAGTATTTTTTAGCTGACACTTTAAATTGTCAGTGACATTTCAAGAACCAAATGCTGCCAGAATTTGGGAACAGTAAAAATTTAAGGTTAATCTTTTTTGTGGCTGGGGGTATGATGGCTTGGTTTTAGACAACACAAGTCCAGCAATTTTGTAATCTGAACAAATGTTACTTGTTTGGTAGCTTGTTTAAAGAAAAAAGTTTCTTTAAATCAAGTATGCCCCAAAATAAAATAAAGTTACAGAAATCACTGTTTGCTTTGAATTTAACATGCTATCCTGATTCAGCATCTTTTCACTCCCTAAAACTAAAGCCACTGGTTTGCTTTTCTCTCTCTCTCTCTCCCATTCTGATCTCTTGTCTACACTAATCGGTGTTTAGAAAAGCTGGGAGAACAACCTGCGTTTATCTGGGCTGCCAAATGTTTCACCGTGTGCTGATGATAAATATTTCATTTGTGGAAATAAGTGTTAAAACAGGTGGGGCTGTGAGTTACTTCCAGTGATTAGTATATGGGCTTGTGAAACAACACAGTAAATGTGAGAAACTGAAGCCTCCATGTAAAGCCTGGTTAGAATAATGAGAACGAGCTCCGGGTCTGTTGAAATCAACTGAATTTTTAATTAATTTCAGTGAATTTTCAGCTCAAAATTACCACAGAATAAAGATAATCAGATATTATTTGGGCCCAGAGAGTGGTGGTGAATGGAGTGAAATCAGTTGGCGGCCAGTCACGAGTGGTGTCCCCCAGGGCTTTGTGCTGGGGCCAGTTCTCTTCAACATCTTTATCCATGATCTGAACGAGGGGATTGAATGCACCCTCAGTAAGTTTGTAGACGACACCAAGTTGGGTGGGAGTGTGGATCTGCTGGAGGGTAGAGAGGTCTTCAGAGGGATCTGGACAGGCTGGATGGATGGGCTGAGACCAACGGGATGAGGTTCAATAAGGCCAAGTGCTGGGTCCTGCCCTTGTGTGACATCAACCCCAGGCAGTGCTACAGGTTTGGGGAAGAATGGCTGGAGCTGCCTGGCAGAAAAGAACCTGGGGGTGTTGGTGGCCTGTCGGCTGAACATGAGCCAGCAGTGTGCCCAGGTGGTCAAGAAGGCCACCAGCATCCTGGCCTGTGTCAGGAACAATGTGGTGAGTCCCCACCTTGAGGACTGTGTTCAGTTTTGGGCCCCTCACCACAAAAAAGACATTGAGGTACTGCAGCGGGTCCAGAGAAGGGCAATGAAGCTGGTGAGGGGTC
>BJBW01020026.1:661-12454 GCA_004320125.1 Scolopax mira
CCCTTCCAACCTAGAAGATTCTGTGATTCTGTGATTAATTGTTAGTGGTAATCCTTCCCTCCAGATTCAGTACAAATATGGAGGGAATGCAGTAGGAATAATTGAGACTATAACTTTTCCTTGAGGCTTTAGTACAGCACTTTAGACAAACAAAAAGAACCATGTGAATATGATGAGCAAAACACCTGAAGCTGAAAGTCTTTCTTCTTCATTATTTTCATAGTGATTGACATTTAAAATTTGGGACAAAGACTCATTAAACACTTCTACTTACTTTGATGGAATTGCTCTATTTATTCACTACATAGACATTTGGTATCAAGGAAATGTAAAGGAATTTTTTTCTTTTCTAGTTTAGTTACTATGTAGAAATTAAACAAAAGCCCAACATGAAGCCATATTAAAGCAGTCCTTGATGTACTTCTGGAATATTAGATTCTTTCAGCTCTTCTTGACTACCATTTAGGCTGGGATTAAAGAAATTGCTCCTCTTAAACCATTGCACCTGCAATAGAATGAGAATTAGATGCTGAATTCCTGTTATGGTTAATTTACTCCCAGTTGCCTTCTCATTCAGTAATATTTTTTTCCCCTGCAGTTTCAGAATGCTTTGGTCTATGGCGGTCACAGGGTCCTTAACATCTAAAGTTGGCCAAAAAGCAAACGTAGGAAACTCATAGGCTACAGATAAAAATTCCAAGATCCTTGGACAAGTTTTGCAACTAGCAAATAGCAGTATTTCCTCTTTCCTCTACCTGTTCTTCTAGATGTACTTAGAGACTGGGAGTGATGGGACCCCGAAAAGCTCAGAAAAAGTAAATGTTATACGATCCATTTCAGAAACAGATAGAAAAACTGTAAAGCCAAACTACAGAGTATCAGACAATCATCACCTGGAGTACCGTGTTCCATCTGACACACCACTCCGGAAAGATCAGACTGAGTCCACTTCGTAAATGGATTATTGCTAGCTTATTTCTGCGTAAAATATTTACAGAGAGGGTGACACTTTGAAACTTCACCTCAATGAGAAAGAATTCAACTTGTGAGAAAGATTCCCAAAACTTAGGTGATGGAAATCAGCAATACTGGAATCAATGGTCATTCTAAAACTGAAGTTTCATAAAGGAAAGCAATGCAGTATATTTTAATGCAGATTCACAGTTTATGGCAGTTACATCTACAGCTGCCTGTACATTATTTTATCAATTATTAACATGGAACATCAACAATCCTCTTTGAGAGTGATTTCTGGGCTTTTATTTCAAATAGCCTGACTGATATCTCGGCACTTTGTTGCCTCAAAGCTCATAAAACCTCTGAACTTTTTCATCATCAACTTCTTACTGACTATAAATCTCTATTTCTGCATACACTAAACCCAAGGTATACTACTCAAGTTTAAGAATGTTTCAGGGAATATTTGTGGACAATTTTTATCGATGCGAGTCTGACTTTAGTTTCATCAACTTCATTGCAGAATTCCCTGTTTACTTCTTGTCAAATTAGATTACAACTTGGGAGCAATGTTTTATTCAGAAGAAAATATCTGCAAAATAAGGCTTTATTTCACATAGATATAGATGGTCTGCTTTCTTTTTTGTGTTGTGCTTTAAAATGCAATGGGCAGGTATTACAAGTGAACGTGAACTGAACAAAAATTGCTTTACAATGCTTACAAATTACACACTACTTGGAAAATACCCTGATTTGCACATCTGTAGCAAATTTAAGATGAGCACCGTGCCTAGTTGCATTGTGATAGCAATGTAAAGGTGGGACCAGACTAGAAGCACTTTATCTAAACATACTGTTATGAAAAAGGATGTTCCTGTAAGCACAGGGCCTGGGGATTTTATTATTAAAAGGTAGTTCCGAATTACTTGACTCAATGCCTTTTTTTAAAGTTTCTGTTCTAAGTGCATCAGTTCCAGGTACAGTGCCAATATTGAAAAATCACAAAACACTTTTCATACAACTACATAGAAGGCTCAATTACATGGCAAGGACAGAGTTTTGTTTGATTTTTTTCCCCATTACATGTGTCACCACTACTTCAAATGCTCACAACTTTGCACTCTGCATATCAGAAGGTTCTCTTACCATTCAGTAATTACTTGGTTTCTAGTGCATCCCCATTCATATCTGTCATCTCACTGTGCCTTTCTCTTGGAATCGTTTCCTTTACACTCTGTATTTAATCACCCTCAATTTAACACTTCATTGACCTTATGCAAAGTCAGTACATATTACTCTTGAAAAAGAGAATGACCATACTAATTTACGGCACCTTTCTCTAAAATTCATTTGATCAGATCTTCAACATATTACAATAGTTACAGCTTAGTGGAGCAATAGTAATTTACAACACTTGAGTAAGAGTTCTGTTCTTAGATCACTTGTGTTGTGAATAGATGCTTTTTCCCCTACGTAACATTTTGAGAAAAGTCCTACAAAAGTAGAAAGAACTTCCTTCTCTTTTTCTTGTTGGCAGAGAAGATACCACTTCTGTTTGCATATGCCACCATTTGCACTTCTTATCTGGGAGGTCCTGCCCCAAGTATTATAGAAAAGCACAATGCAACACAAATATTTTTTTAATTCCACACTAATCATTATTGTATGAACTTGTTAGCACATATAAAACATATTGATATTTCTATCTCAGGAGAAGATACTCATGTCTTCAGTGAGATAGGCCTTATACCCAAAGTCACTTCACTATATTTCTCTGGATGTTGGAAGATTAGGGGAGACACTGCAGGAGAATCGCCATTCAGCAGAGACTACCTACTTAAACATAAATTCATTAAAATTTTTAAGGAGACAAAAGAGAGGTATAAGAAGGATCATCTCTTCAGAACTATGCATCCTGGGAATGATTCCTATGAGCACAACTCACAGGAGCACAAGATTTTAAAATCCCTGCTGTACATTTTAAAATGGATCAGTAAGATCCCTGGGGCATTTCAGATGAGATTTTGCATGCTTTCTCTGGAAGTAACACATCAGAGCAAAACACCCACCCTGACAGGGTAATGATTTAACATGATTTAACCTTCACCTTTAAATATCTGAATGAAATACACAAGCATTTAATTGTCATAATAGCAACTTAGATGTTTGTAATTGATTAACACACTTAGTAAAGGTCAACTAGTATTTTAAGCACTTTGCAAATATAGTGTGTATTCTAATTACCCTGAAGGACTTGTAATTGTTTTGTTAAATGTCAATTAAATGCAAAAACATTTCTGACTGTATCTTACGAAGTGTTCAACTTTAAGGTTTATTGTTCATGTAATTTTAAGATAATTGGCAATTAGATTGACCTCGTATCTAAAACTGCAATACACCCTATTCAATTACAGTTTAGATTAAAACCAATAAAAAACAGTCTATCAAATCTGTATTTCACATATAGGACCTCATAGGAGAGAATGAACATTTTCATAGTGCAAAAATGTTTTTGGCAGTGGCTTGAACCAAGTAACTTAAAACCAATGCTACTTATTCTCACAAACCATTAGGTAGCCCTCCATTAGGTGCATACATCTGGAGTATTCCTTTTGTAGCAAACTCCTTTAATGCACACTATCAGTCAAAGCTGGGTGAGCTCACTGCCACCAGACAAGCTGAATTGTCAAAGCTGGAATCCACAGCCCAGCATAAGAAGGGGCTGATGGCTAAAGACATCATGGCAACTTTGTATCTTCAGTTTAAGTTTTGTGATTGTCTTCTACAGTCTCCTTACAGCACACACTAAGGAGCAGTGTAGAATCCCTTTTGCAAACTCTACACTCATTAGAGAAACCTCTTGAGTTAGAAAGTATTTTCCATGGTTTTACCATCAAAACATTACATCAAAACATTTAACATCAAAACATAAAAACATTAACCATTTTACCATCAAAACATCAACCTAAAGAAATCTAGACCAAAGCCATTGAGAATTTTGGGCCTGCAAAACACAAATTGCCCTCTTTCATTAAGTTCACATGAGCTAAGGCTCTAGATTTTTATTCACATTCCCACAGTGCTATTCATCACACTTTTTTGAACACAATGTCACTATAGTAACAGCTTGCATGATCCAGAAGTAGTTTTTATCATTTACCACAACAAGATTTTAACTTTACAATGTCAGATGTATTATCGGTTCAGTGTTCACATTCAGTCTCCCTGAAACAAGCTTGACTTTCAGAAGACAACTGTATCAATAGAATCTGGAAACCCTGTTTTCCTCTAAGGCATCTGAAAATGAGTCAGTAGAACTGAAAGTAACATTTACCACCGGCATCTGAATGGTCAAGCTGGGCAGCTGAGCCTTATCAGCATTGCTTTCTACCTCTACACTACCCTCAAGGCCTCAATGCAACTTAAACTACACAGTTTAAGTGTAGTTTCCTGTACATCAGGAAAGTTTAAACCCAGCAGGGAAAGGAACTATGGATCAATGATATGCCATATTGATTGGTTGCTAATTGTCAGCTCCTTGAGACTTGACTGTAAACTTATCCAGTTAAAGGTCAAGCACAATTTCCTTCCAAATAGCATTAGCAATAAAAACAATAACAAAATTGGGGCAGTTTGCAGTATATTGTTTCATTATAACTCCCTTGGGAAGAGAAATGTCTATGGCAAAAAGGGAAGTGTAGGGATGCTAGTGAGGTTAAGCTTTGGTTAATGTGCCAAGGGAATATTCTCTTGTAGTATCTGGGTTCTATGTTCAGCTTTTTTCCAAGGGGCTGTGCTCATCATTGTCACTCAACAGTTATCTGTCTCTTAACTTACGCTGGAAATACAACTGCCCTTCTGCTCTAAACTGCCACTGATCTGAGTTTAAATTTTGGAATTGTATTAATCTTGGATAAGATAAAAAAACTCAGACTGTCTTCTTATCTGAAGGAAATGAGCAGTTTTTCAGAAGGAGCTTGGGTGCTGTTTGATTTTTTTTTGTTGTTTTATACATGCCTAAATGCTTTTTATATGTGCTCTGTCCCATATAATCTTATAAATTATTAAATTTATAAAAAACTTAATATTTTTTAAAGTCTTTGAAGATTAGGAAGTCTATATAAATCCTCAGATCTCTTCATTGACTCCTCTCTTCTGCTTACTTTCAAAATTTCTCCTCATAGCTGTATTTCTGCTCCATTTTCTGTTTGCATTGACACATGCCTCCTTCTGCTTTGCCTTATTCCCTCCTCCTACCCCAGCCCTTTGAATCTCGAGTGCTTTTCAGAGGGGCTCTTAAGTGATAACTGTTGAAGTCAGACCCAGGTACCATCCTGGGGAGATATGTAGCATCTCTTTGCATACCTTCTTTTGAGACTGAACTAGCAAAAGATTCTGGACATCTCTCATAAGTAGGTCCTCCGAGACTATTTCAGCAGGCACTGGTTAAACAGGAATGCTCTTGGGTTAACTTGGGCACAGATCTAGGTTCAACCTCCAAAAAGGTTCTCATCCTACACTTAGTCAGCTGTTACCAAAGTGAGTATTCAAAATGTTTTAAGTCAGATTTTTATCTAAAAGATATAATTTTCTTTTTCGTAATGCTGAAATGCATTATTTTAGTTTCTGGGCAGCACCATGAACATATGACTTTATATTCTAGATTATGGTTTTCATGGTTACGGACACAATTGTGCTTAAATGGAAGAAAGATAATTAGAGATACAGCTAGAAAAATAGAAACTCAAGGCTTTCATCTAATTACTTGACCTAGAGGGCAAAATCTGGCAACATTATTCAAGTTTTCCTTTTTCTCTCTTGCTCTCCTCCTTCTCCCATCAAATAAATCCTCTCCTATGGGCATTGGCCCTTGAGGACGTGCTTCAGCTGCCTTCCAGAAGATGAAGATCCATCATGTTGCTATCTTCCAAAGTGAAACATTCATTTGAACCACGCAGTAAATTTGGAGTGGAAGTTAGTGCTACAGAGTTTGGAATAGCTTTTTTCCTCCTCTGTACCCTGAAATAATTCTGCAAAGTAAAATATGCCCTCAGACCCCCAGCTTCTCCCCTCATGCCCCTAAATCAAAACATTGCATACTTGCTCTCATTTCTTCTATGCTATAAACAACCCCCACCAGCTTTGCTGATAATGGGGAGAATAAAAGATGTGTTCTGCTTCCTAGGTAATGACTGAAACCCTGTTTTCATGAAAATGTGGGTATCTGAAAGTCTACCCCCTGCTGCCCAAAACAGAACAAAAAATTCACAAACTTATTCATAAACACACAGAAAAACGAGAGCTCAAAAACATTTTAGGTACTTCTAATAGATGTTGACATGAAATGTGTTTATTTTTTAAAGTTAACAGTTTGTGCAACAGACCTGCTGATTTCAAATGGCAGTCTGCATCTAACCTGATACCTGTTGATTATGTTAGTGGAAATAATTGCTATTACATTTCAGCAAGCAGGGCTAAAGTGATGTGCATGTTATTTTCCACACCAGCCTTATATCAGAGCTATCCAAATGTTGCAGAAAGCTAAATTAATGCTCACTGCAACAGCTGATGGATCTATGTCAAGCCTACATGCATGTTCTTCATTTCCTCTAAGTGTCAAAAGTAACTTCTTTTTACTTTTTTATTTCCACCATGGCAGGCTTCAATCTCAATATTATTTGAGCTAAAATCGATGATTAGGGGTTCGTTTTTACCACTGATAAACTGTTAACAAAGACTGATGCCTGTTACTGCTCATCCATTCATAAATGCATCTCTGCTATGATTGGTTTCTGACCAAAGTTAAGACTGAAAGAGTAATATCCCATTCTTTCAAGCACTGTGTTGGCTGGTCACAGACAATAAAGCCAACCAACCATCAAAATGCATATATTTTCTGCCCTTGCTTTCACATTCCTGAGATTTCCGCAAAGAAGCAGAACCGTAATAATTACTGTAATTGACATTGTATTGCATGTAACAAACTCTGCACTGTATTTCATCAGAACTGAAATGCTACAATCACATTTGGGAATTCAAGTGCAAGCGAAGAAAATGCATGAAGATAGGGTGAAAAAGTCACTTGTTATCTTGCTCCCCAGGCTTGACAAAAGCTGAAATACACTTTGTCTCAGCCCCAATGTGGCAAGGCACTGGATTGTGAAAAGCAATGGAAGGTTTGGCTTTCACAAAATAATTGAGTTATTTTTTTGCTATTTCTGCTTTCAGATCCAGAACTTTCCAGAAAGTCTTGGAATTGACTCAGTGTGCTGGTGAGCATGCACAGGTGAGTTACATTGCTTGATTTGCTCATGACGTGTCATTTTTTAGGAGTTCTATTGTATGTCTGAAAGTATTTGCAGTCTGTACTGGAGCTAATTGACCTTACACTGTGGTTATTGAACGCCATGAATCATGTTGGTTTTGTTTGCTTGGAATTATATATATGTATTTTGTAAGTATTTGAGGCTGTACACTGAATCACAGATGTTTTTTTTAAAAGCTCCCTGGCTTCTATTATCCTCTATCCCCAATTCTTTTCAAGGAAGAAAATTAACAACTCCAGCCATCTACCCCATCATTCAGTGGCATTACCTTACCTTTCAAAATTGACCCTTCAAAGTATTCATTCCTACTACAATAAGAAGAAATAAACTACATATAGAGCCAAAGCCTCAGAGACTTGTTTCATTCCAGTTGAAACTGTTCCGACCAAATGGAAAGACACAGTTCTTCTGACGCCAGTGGGAATTCACAGAGACAGTGAAGTGATCTTACAGGCGCGACCAGCCTGTTACCGTTCTTCCTGTCATCTTAATTGGGTTGTACCTGGCTGTGCTCCACTGAAACCTTTGGTAGTACTCTCATTCAGTAGATACATAATCCAGCGAAAAACTTAATAATTTGTGAGAGTCTGATCTAGAGAGAAGCCCCGGACATTTCAAATGAAATTATTTTTCTGTGCTCAAATGCAAGTCCATTCTTACCACCTGTATGAACCTGGGCTTTATTTAAAACTCACAGCAGTAAGTGATAGACTTTTCACTGACATTGATGGGGCTCAGAAGGAGCAGGTAGAACATGTCTGGAACACTTCTGTTAAGCAGAGTTAGATAACATTTAGTTATTAGAGACAGAGGTAAATACAGAAAAGTAAACTCTTTACCTGGAGGAGAGTGTATTTTCCAGTGCTAGTTGCTGAAGTATAATTCCTCAGTAATAAAGATTTTACAACTGCTACATCAAAAAATGTTTAGTTGTGGAAATATTAATACTGTAATTCTGAGAGGTCAAATTGGAAAACATCCACACAGAATGAAAAATTTTAAAATGCATCAAAAAAAGTTTTAAAAACACCAACCAACCAACATCCCTCAATACTCAAGTATTTGCATCAGAAAAGAGAAATGCAAGTTATTGACTCCAACCTCCCATCCAAGGTCAGGGAGGAGGAAAAAAACATAAACAGAAAACTTTGTGTAAAATAGCCTGAAACTCTCTGCTTACACCGCAGACTTACCCTCAGGAGGAATTGGATTTCTACAACCAATGCAGGCCTCGTAGAAGAGCTGTTGCTCCTTTTACTACTTGAATACAGGCTACAGCTCCCCCAGCCCGAGTCTATTCCACCAAGTGCCTGCAAACTATCAAAAAGCAACTTGCTCATACAAGTTATTATTACCTACCACCTACCAAAAGGTCACTGAAGACTAATTTATTCCACAGTTTAACTTCATTATACTTCCCTCATGAAAATTGTTCTTAATAATAACAATATAAGGCTTGATATCTTTCTAAGACCATTCCATCATCTACCATAGAGCTGCAACCCTTCTTGTTTAATGGAGAGCCATTCAACTAAAATAAATATGTAGTTTCGTTCTTTTGTTTGCTTTTTTTTTTTTTTTTTTTAATCCAGGGAGTGGTCAAAAAAGGAAAAGAAATGCTGATTTGAAGTTGAAAGAACCATCAGGATCCAACAGAATGTACTTCCTCCCCAGCTGTGCTGCTGAAGACCACTTTCTATCTTTGAACACACTATTTAATTTTGGTGCCTCCTCCGTCTGTATATTCAAGAAATGTGATCAGCAGAAACCTGTTGACACATGCCCCAAAATACAACGCCCTCAGACAACACCCATTCCAAACAATCTGCTACAGCATCAGGTAAAGACTGTACCCTGCAGCATCATCACACAATACTTATACCTAACTCAGTCGTTTTCCATCACCACAGGCGAATGTGCTCCCACCTATTGGCTGTCACCACAACCAAGTAATTTCTCATGAATTTTCCTCTAAATGTGCACTTCTCTCCAACTGTCAGCATATTGCTTTACCTCTGCATTACACTGTCTAATTAGTATGCAGCGGGGAAGGTGTGAGGAAGTTGATGGCTAAATTCTTTCTTAAAATCACGTCATTCAAATTCTTGCAGCATGCTCTTCTGATGGAATATTTATTAAGCAGATGGGACCTACAGTTTAGCATTTTAATTGCTGGAAGTCATCAGGTAATTTAATTTCTTTCTTTGCCATGTTTTTTTAATTGGTTAATTTTTTTTAATTAAGCTTTCCATTATAAGCTATTCACAAGTATTTTAAAACTGCTTCCATTTAAACGTTGTACTTATTGGCCTCTATTAATTAAACTTTTTTTTTCCTTGATGCACAACTGTTTTAATGCCTTTAATGAGAAGTAGTAAATAACATCATTAATTTTCTCCTTATTCAAATTTATTACTTTTAGCTATTTTGTAATAGTCAAGTGTATGGTCAGGAAGTGTTACCTTTATCACAACCAACTAAGTATATTAGACTCAAAAAGCAGATAATACAGTTTGTTTGGAAGGTGAGAAACTAAAATCATTAATACAAGCCCTGAGTGAAGTAAAGAGGAAAGTTTTCTTTTCTGCAGTTTTCTTTTTTAATTAATTTACCTTATTTTGTGGGGTTAAGAATTTTTGTGGGACTTTGCAGAAAATATTAATTTAAACTTCAGCCTTCAGAGACAAACCTGATGTTTAAATTAGTCATCTCCCTGAACTGGAACCCTACCTAAATTCATGATCTTGGGAAATTTTGATTTTAAACCCATAGACCTGCCCTGTTTGGAATGTAACTTGAATGAATGCATTACTGTTTCATAATATTTTCTGGAGGGATGCATTCAAATTAAGTAAGTAAATAAAATAAATAGAAGTCTAAACCCCAAACCAAACCAAGGAAATTAATCAACAAGTTAAAAACCCATCAGCAATGCCTTATCTCCTTTCTTAATTTCTCTGCTGCACAATTTATGGGATTTAAACTATCTGCTTAGGCAGCTATTCTCAGGCATTTTACATGCCTTTCCAAATTTCTCAGTCCAGCTCTTTAAGCTACATTTGCCTTGTGTCTAGATGCTTTCCTTATTGATGTCTGCAAACCTGAAGCTGAATCAGTAAGATCTCTACCTGAATAAGTGAGATAACTTCTCTTGTAAATCTTTCAAACAAGTTGATGGCAGAGTGTACCATTAAATCTTGGTTGACGTATATTTCAGTTGGCGTGAAATACCTTTTTTTTAAAAAAGGAAAGAACAAACAAGTAGTTCTGTAATTCTTAATGACTGGTGAATCTACTACTGCATGGAAAAAACAATGTCACTTTAGAAAATAACTGAACACTTCTGCAGCAATATCTATTTGTTCTTCAAATTGTCTTCTTGATTTATATTGTTATTTTCCTCTGGTCTGTTTGGGTTTGTTGGGGTGTTTTTTGGTGGTGGTGGAGCAGGGAGAGAGATGGTGAAAAAACATTTTCCTGATCCAAATACCCGTCAGTAAAAGACATCTAGAAATTCAAGACCACAGACCATGGGCTCTCTATGCCATTTTCTCTTATGCAAGCAACATAAATTATTTAACCTCTAATAACATTAAGATTTCATGATGCTTGTGTAAGATGAAAAAGTGAAGACTTTTAGATACTAAATGCTTTATTATAATCTGTAATCTTGTAAGGATGACTGATTTATTTAATGTGCAAATCTAGAGTGTTTGGAAATAAAGACAATATGTTTAGGGCTATATTCTGTCAAGTACCAAGCAGTGGTCTCAGTCTTGATAAAGCCTTATCTTTAATCATGTGAGTAGTTGCACTGATTTTAATGGGACTTTTAATGTGCTTTTAAATGCCTTGACAATTAAAAGCATTCAATTTTCTCTACCTTGCAAAACGAAGCTAAATAGCAGGTTTATTAATACTTAATACCTGCCTTCTAGATACACATCACAATGACAAGTGTGGATTACAGCAAAGCTATTAAGAAACAAGCCTAAATCTCTGAGCTTCAGTCAGAACATAAAGAGCCTAAAGGCAGGAACTACTTTCTCCAGCCATTACCACTCATGACTCCAAAGGATGAGGCCACCATCAGAGTTTAGAATTATAAACTCTATGTTGATAAAATTAAAACAAAACAAAACCAGAACCACAAACAAACAAACAAAAAAACCCCATCAAAACCAACTATCCAACCCAACAAGGGATAACAACCATGACTTGTTAGAGAAAGCATTTCTAAAGCTACTTGTAAAGACCAGTGTATAAAAAAAAACCCTCACAAAGAGATATTTTTCTTATTTTTGGCAATTCAAAATGAAGGAGCAAAAGTCCATAAGGTGAATTAAGAGATTAATGCAGCCTAGAAGTGAATTTTCAACTTCAACATTGTGCTGGGTCTGGTGGGGAAAGGGTTAATTGTTCCCAGGACCTAGCAGTGACACAGGTATTCCATCCCATTTGGGCCCCGCCCAGGGGGAGGGACAGGAAGTGACATAAAAGGAGGAAGTCC
>BJBW01020032.1:0-34821 GCA_004320125.1 Scolopax mira
CTGCTTCAGGGCTCGCTGTTTGTTTGGAAGCAGTTGTTTTGCCAAGGAAGCTTTCGTTTGGTTGGTTTGAAGAACAAAAAAAACCATTTTCAGTTCTCAGTGGTCAAGTTTCTAAACATCTTAAGTTTTGACGGACTGACTGGGTGCAGTTAATGGTGACTGAGATGCCACTAAAATGTAGAATATCACAGGGAGAAAGGAAAGAGGTAAACAGGTTTATTATTTAGGAGAGAGAAGGGGAGGACAATGTCTGGACTGACTCTAGGAAGGAAGGAAGGCAGAAAACCTCCTTTTCTGCCATGCCAACATGGGAGAATTTCCCAGAATTTCCCAGGACACCCCCACTGCTTGGCTATGGTCTGGAGAAAACTGAGGGGGGATCTGATCAACACCTGCAAATACTTAAAGGGTGGGCATCAAGAGGATGGGGCAGTCTTTTTTCAGTGGTGCCCAGGGATAGGACAGGAGGAAATGGGCACAAACTTGTACATAAGAAGTTCCAGCAGAGCCCTGGAACAGGCTGCCTGGAAAGGTGGTGGAGTGTCCTTCTCTGGAGACATTCCAAACCCACCCGGACACATTCCTGTGCAACCTGCTCTGGGTGGACCTGCTTTGGCAGGGGGGTTGGACTAGATGATCTTCAGAGGTCTCTTTCAACCCCATATCTTTCTGTGATTCTGTGACATGGCCTTCTCTAGCCCCTGCCCAAGCAACCTGGCATCTGGGGCCAGATGTGACCCTGGGGTAAGTGAGTGCTCCCCTGGGCAGCCCCCTGCCTTCCCTACTGCCTCCTCTTCTTGAAAATCAGGCAAAACTCATGGTAGAGCAGCTGCATTCCTGACGTGCCATGTAAACAGCACAAGGCCACCTTGCACCCCTGGCCCATCCTAATCCTGACTTGCTGAAGTCAATAAACAGGGAATTAGCAGCATTTAACTCGATGACCTCTCCGGACCTGCCACTCTCCTGCTCACAGCCATCAGCTCCTGTGGCTGGATTGCAGGAGACAAACATTTCAGTCCTTTTGGTGGGTCTTTATCCTTGTCTGACCAACAAACTCTCATCGCTCTCTTCTTTTAAGGAAAATGTAGACCCAGATGTGGTTGGTACTCTGCATTCTGGCTTTTAAACCCTATCTTTTTTTTACACTTCTGTGCTATTTACACTTAAATCCCACATGTGGTTTCACACTGAGCTCATTTCTCTTTGCATTAGCCGTGTGTCTCCCTCTGTGTTGCTTCCTCCTTCGTGCTCAGGTGGCTGTGCCCCGGCTGGAGTCAGGCATCTGATCAGGCTGAAAACATATTCAGCAAAAAGACACGTGGTTTGATCTCAGCTGGACAAGCAGATTGGCGTTTGTAGGAGCAAAACAGATGTAGCTAGTTATTATGCTCGAATGATTGTGAAATTGAATCTCTAACACCCAACGCAATTGCTGCTGAAGGTAGGTTTGTGATGAAATACTCCACTACGGATCGGAACGTCCGAGGTGGGACATGCGTCCTGTTCGCTTGTCCTTGCTATGGAGCATCATCTTCTGGGGGATGGCCCAGGTAGAAAACTGAGCTTGGCAACCTCTTAAATTGCCATCAAGAGCTGTGGCAGTCAGCAATGTGCAGGAGGGACTCGCTTCAGTGAACAACTCTCCCAGGGAAAAACTCCTCTTAGGAACAGCTCCTTCCCTGCCACGTGTGAGATGCTGGGGAGGGCAGATGCCTGCAGGGAGAGTCACCCTGCTGCCACCATGGCTGTGACCGGCCAACAAGGCTTTCAAGTGCACTCACTGGATGCCTGTTAACCACTCAGTCACATGTCAGAGCTGCAGGGCAGGGTGACTTTGCACATTTAGCTCCCCCCCTCCGAAAACAGAAACGGTGCTGGAGAAGCCCTGCTCAAAGGAATGGTCCGTGCCGGGGGTGGCCTGTGCCTGAGCTCACCTCTGGAAGGTTTCAGCACATGGAGGCACAAGGTAACTCTGTGTGTGCTGAGGAGTTCTGTCCATTTCTTAGTTAGAACTTAAATTTGTCATTAATCGGGTGAAAATAGTTCCCTATAAATGGAAGTTACTTAAGAGCTGTTTCCTGGTGCTAGCTTCTGAGATCACAAACCCACCAGAAGCCCTGCAGAAGTTGCAGTCACCAGCAGCTCCAGTCCTTGCACCTCCCCTTGACCTGGCCAGGGGTGCTCCCTCCCTGCATTTCCAGGGCTGGTTTCAAATCCCTGAACTGGACATGGTGTCTGTGTTTCCTTCCACTACTTGAGGTGTTCCCTGAACCAGCAGTGCCTGGTGGGAAGGCGACCTGAGCAAAGCAGCCAGAGATGCTCTGCCCCAAGGAGTGGCCAGAAGATCTCTGGCACGTTTGCCCCAGGCTGGGATCTCTCCCTTTGAAGGCAGGACATTGCTCACTGTGTCCAGGGGGCTGCAATGCTCCCAGCTAAAACCCACCAACACATTTTCTGCCCTGTGGCTGCTTGTGCATCCCTGGATACCATCCCTACCTTCCTGTTGTGATATTTTTATTTTCCTGTCTTGTATTGCTATTACTCAGGGAGGGAAAAAATAAAACCCAAACCAAAACAAAACCCTGATGCACGTTTATTTCCCAAAGAAAATGATAACAAGGCTCTCTTGGCAAGGTGCGACCCCCTGTGCTTTCCCTCAGGACAGTGAAGGGGTCTGGACAAGAGGACTATAACCAGCCACAGTGGAGGGAGAGGCTCCTTCTGCTCTTTCTCCCAAGGGGAAAATCCTGCTGAACACATATCTGCAGCTCCCCACTGCCTTCTGGTGGCAAAAATGCATTAAAATCTCCCTTCCAACCCGGGTTTCTCCTCCCGGCACCAGACACTTATGCTGGGCATGTGGTTTGGGGCTCCATCTTGCACCCTTCCTGGTGTCGCCTGGCCCTCTCCTCCCTGCAGAGTCACCCTGAAGTTCCTCCTCTTTCCTGCGGGAAAAGGCTCAATTCTGTCCCTAAAAAAGAAAGGTGGGGAATAAGCAAACCCTGTGTTTGTAAAGGTCTGACTCTGCCTCCGGTGATGAGATGTGTCTCCAACATTTCTCTGTCTCATGGGGGCTCTCAGCTCCTGGCAGCCCGTTGCCAACAGCTCCAAAAAGTGCAGGTACCTCCAAGGCTCTGTCTCCAACTGCCCGGCATCAGCTATTTGGGAATGGCAAACGGATTTCCATCCCGGGTTGCCAGGAGCAAAGCAGCCAGGAGTGAAGGGCTTATAGGATTTGTGGCTGCTTGTATTTGTGATAGTCATCTCCTAGGAAAGGATTAGCTGCTGGGTCCGGAGGTGGTCCCACGCCTGCCTGGCCTCTGAAGTCCAACAGGAGCAAAGTGTTTGCTAAGGACTTTGTCACCACCGGAGAGAAGGGCTGCCACGCCGTGCTGGAAGCAGGGATGGCAGGGAAGTCAGCGGGGATGCAGCAGCAGGACAGAGAGGAGGACCATGACTAACCCCCCACCACCAGCCCATTGCCTGGAGCTGTGTTCACTGAGGGTGACCTCGGCTGCTCTGACCTGGTGGTCTGCCAGAGTTTTCTGTGGGAATACACTGCATTTTCTTGCATTGCTGTGGCTGACAAAACCAAGATAATTGGCTTAAAACCCAGATAATAAGGCGTTACGGTGTCGTATGCATTCCCTCCCTCATTTGAAAGGTTACAGAGGAAAATTTCCTTTGGTTTGCTAGTTCTTGTCAGTCTGAATAACTGCCCAAAAGCATCTGGTAATGGGCAAAAGGTGTGTGCTATGGAGAGGTACTGGAGGTTTCTTTCATGAGATTATCTATGTTTATATTGTACCTGAGGCGACTGCTCCCAGGAGCTCTCTGAAGTGTGTGGTGAACCTGAGGCACAGCCTGTGGTATCCATATCATCTTTGTGGACATCTAAAAACTCTTTGGATGGGAAGCCAAGGCTGTCCACGTCACCAGCAAGTGCCCGTGAGAGCTCTGCAGCTCTCCCCAGCATAGTGTCTAGGCAAGAGCATATGAACCAAAGAAGATGTAAGTGAGAATCTGGAATCCACTGGTTTTTCTTCTGCTTTGGAGTAAGGAGGGTGATTAGCATGGTGTTCTCGCTGTTCTTTACTGTCCTGAGCTTAGATTCACCCCAGTTTTCAGTGAAGCCGCGTGAAAAGCTGGAAATTGTTAAAAAAACCCTAAATGTGGCTGTTCTAATAATGTTTCCAGGGAAAACTGTGATGAGTCACAGATTGAAAAGCAGCACTGTGTCTGTGTGCAAGTGCAACAAGCGGTGCAGTGTTCTCCGCGGAGTTAGAAGGTGCAGAAGCTTTCTGATGTAGAAACCCAAGAGAGCGTGGTGGTGGGGATTTATTTCAGAGCTGTCTGGCTATTTAAAAATCAAACAGAAGTTGGGGGATGAGAGGCTTCCTTTGATATATGGGCTGATAGGAAAATGAAGGTAGTCTAGAGCAGTCACAGAAAATGTCTGCTTGGCACGAGAGTGAAAGGAATGGTTAAGGTTACACAAGTGAAGCTCAACAACCTTTGCTCTCATTTTCAAGTCAAATAGCTTAGAGTTAGATCTTATCACTCAAGACTTGAATTAATCATGGGGCAAGTATTATAACTGAAAGAAATGGATCAAATTATAAAGGCAAGCTGCTTCCAAGCTCAATAGAAACTCGAAAGAATGAGGAGGTATTAAGAGATAGATCTGATTAAGACTAATAAAAATATCAGCTGTGCCTCAGGGAATGTTGGTGTTCTCAAACACAAATTCCAGAGTCAAAAATAGGGTGCTTTAGTTTTCCATCAAGGAACCAGGCTAGGTAAGAGCTGGAATTCGTTAACCCCGCCGAGAGGAATGGGCTTGCAGCTGAGCTGCCCCCTCATTTGCTTCTTAGAAACTGTGGATTACAACTATTCAGTGCGTATCAGACAAACTCACTATTTTGGTTTTACATTTCCAGTTTGCTCCTTTTATGTATTCTAAATGATTCCCCCATGAGACTCTCCTTTTTAGCAAAAGTCTATATGTGGACCTGGAATTGGTCGCTGCCTTTAAAGCAGCACATTATTAGCTCCCTTTGTTATGTTGGGACATTTTAATCTAAGACCTTATCCTGTGAAAAGGTACATTTTTAAATCTGTCCTTCAACTCAGTGGCTTTTGTTCCTATTGGACAACCATTATCCAAGATAGAAGTGGACTGAGCTGCAAATGTTCTGTAATCCAAGGTAGACTTCTGTTAGAGGTTGTTTTCTGATACCTTTTTACAAGGCTGCAAAAGGAATCAAAGAGATCCTCCTCCCTTCATGCATATAAAAGATGTAGATCTGAGGCAAAGACAGAAAAATCCGCAAATTAAATTTAACATGAAACCTGTTTTTAATTGTTTACTAACTTTTTAAACTGATTACTAAACCATGGTTTGTCTTACAGCTTTTCATCATTTTTTTTTATATACACACGTAAATATATAATAAACCCTTATATCTATATGTATAATAAAGTTCTATATGTAATTAAAATATACATAATAAAAATCTGTATGTATATATCTGGTTAAGAAACACAGTATTTAGGGTTAAGAAGGTGACCGGTAGAAGAAATGTTAATTACTGAAAGGGTTGATCATTAGAGAACTTTTGGAGGAATTTGAACTCATTTTCACTGAAGTAAAAAAACGTGTTCCGCAGATAGCAACTGACCGTGCTAATCTATTGTAAATAGACAGGGATTTTTCTGTTTTCTTTAGTAATAACCTAAACGTTGCCCCCTGATAAGCCCTGTACAAACAGACTGGATTGTATATTCCCGAGTAACCACATCCCTCTTTGACAGAAGTTTAAAATTGTAGAATTTAGGAGTGTCCTAAAAAAAACCTTGCACAAAAACTTGAATGAAGGATACCTCTCTCAGGACCTTCCTGTCTCCTTGGCCTCCACCCTGCTCTTTATCAGACAAAACACAAGATTTTTCCTTGCAGGATGGTTCTTTACAGAAAAGGTGAGACTGATCCTTAAAGTTAATAAGAAATGCCCTTGTAGGTGAGCGTCCACGTTCTCCTCCAGATATGCTTTTCCCAATGGGGGCTCAAGCTGAAGTCCCAGTTCTCTTTGCCCACCTTCCCAGCCTTGGCTCAGGAGGGATTTTCCTTGCTTGGTTGGCTGTAGCCAGGCCCAGAAGTTCTCTGATTGCTTCATAACTATCACATCTGGCAGACAGGCAGTTATAAACAGCAAGCAATTACTAGTTTGGTGATGTCAATGAGTTAAAATCCTATTTGGCTGCCTCGGCCCAGGCAATATCCTTATAGTGTTGGATTATATCAGCGAATTACGAGCAGTCATATGGGCTATTGCTAATTCTCTTTCTGTGGCACGTGTCTTAGTGAAAGAGCTTTTAAATAGGTTGTGAGACACCAGTGCTCCTTTTGGGCAATCACAGGAATTTGAGGTTGAGCTCCCTTAAAACCTTTTCTTGTATAATCTGCTTTTATTTTTAATTTCTAGTGCTGTTATTCCTGCTGCCAAAAGCTTAGTTGTCACAGAGATACCAGAGCTCCTTTGTCCTCTCAAAGGACAAGGCAAATTATTCTTTGGTATTTGCAGAACTATAGCAACGGCCAAAAATGTAAGGGGGGGTATTCAGGAGGAGAAGACCAAGACAAGTGAATAAAGTGCACAAGCTGTTACATGTAATCACTGAAACTGGACAGGGCATAGCACCCGTTTGGGATCTCTGCAGGTGCTAAACAAAAGGAATAAATTGTGAGGAGCAGCACTAATGTCAGGGCTTTCAAATACCAAAGCCCAGGCTCCTGAGTGCTGCGTTCAGCTCTGCTTTGCTGCGCAGACCCCAGATAAGAGCCTGCAGGGCTCGGAGAGGGATGCTGTCCTGCAGACAGGAGCCTGCGTAGCCCAGAGGCATCAAGCACTGACTTGGGCATTGAGAATTTGCTTAATGGAAGTGGCTACCATCAAGACGTGCACAGTTATTAGGCAGCATCCCAGTCCTGTGCCGTGTGGAGCAGTCAGATGGATGCTGGGATATGGGTTTCCATAAGTGCGACGCAAGGGCCGGAGGGATCTGCATCCCAGTACTGCCCATCCCATTTATTGCCACCACAGGCACCAGGGAGGCAAAAAAAGTATGTCCACATGGTTTGCAGACAATGTATTGAAAGCGTGATGGCTTGTGAGGAATTTGTATCACTCAGAAAGCAACTTTTCCTTAAAACAAATATTACGTGCAACTCGCTGGAAGCATGCGATGGAAACAGGAGGCAGTGGAATACTTCTCACGTGAGGGCTACAAGAAATCTGAAATTATGGCAGGTCCTTTGCCCTTTTCCCCAGCAGAGCTCCGGGGTACCAATAGCACAGCTCTAACCAGGGGCTCAGTAACTGCCCAGTGTCACTCAGTGAATCCTCTTCTTGTCGGAGCCCTGACAGGCACCATCCATCCCGCCTCCAGGTTTTGGGAGGCAGAGAGTTTGCCAAGTGACATCTCTTTGATTGTCATTTCAGCCTCCCAGTGGTTAAAAGCAAGGGTGTGCAGGCAAGTTTGGTATTTAGCACTGTTTCTGGTTGTTCTATTCTTTTACACAATTGCATCACGTGACCATTTCACACCCTAAAAATAAACCCAGCTGGTTTTAAAGCAATTCCTTTGTCCCAGTGTGGGATTGGCCATGGCTTTCTGACTGCTGAGAGGCAGCTTCTTGCCTTTTGCAAAAGCTCCCTGTTCTTGAGGCTTCTCAAAGGCCTCTGGGAAGAGCAAGATTTTCTAATTTGGAGATCCTGTCTGTCCGCCTGTCTGTCCGTCCTGGCTTCCCATGACATAGCCCCTGGCTGCCAGCCTCTGTGGGCCAGCACCTCCACAGCTAGGAGAGGCTGAAGTTGCGGAGAAGGTGCTGGAAGAAGACTGATGCCAGGATGGGTGCCTGCTCCCAGTGGCACATCCAGGACTGCTCTTGGCCCAGCTTTACAAGCCAGAAGTGGGGACAGAAAAGGAAAGACTCAGGAACTTCCATTTCTTGTACCTTAAGTGGTGCCCCCCAACTGGAGACACTGGGGGTAGGAGGTGTCTGGCCATGCTGATGGACATCAGAGCTGGGTCAGCCTTCATGAGAGGTCTGGACTCCACGTGAGACCAAGGAGTCGCGCTCCCATGGCACCTCTCCCCGGGGACTGTCCCCAGCCCCTGCTTTCCCCACGGCTGTCACCACTATCAAATGTGCCCAGGTCAGCTCAACCTCATCCAGACTCTGACACACAGAGGCTACAAGAAGTAACAGCCAGTACCCAGAAACATGTTCATTCCCAGACTCGTGTCTTGCCCCGTGACCTGTGGCTGCCACTGGCTCTGGGTCCCGTGCCAGCAGGAGATGCAGAGCCCGGTTTTCTGTTTAACTTCTCCTTTGGAGACAGGAAAAGGAACAAGAGCCCATTCGTGCTCCTCTGGGCTCAGCTGTTTACATGACCTGGGCAGCCTCTTCACAGGGCTCACACTGTACTTGCAGCCTCACGGCTCCGGCACGGTGTGTGTCCCCCTTGCTGGCAGCATCTCACCGGGTACCCAGGCTCCCTTCCCTGCCCAGCTGCCCCATCCCACCAGGCACATCGCTCTGAGCATCTTCTGGGGGCACAAGAGTGAAAGAGTTCAAAGAACAACAGTTCAAACGATAACCCACTCTCATCCGCAGCATCTGCCTTTGGTTCCTTCCCAAGAAGTATTTCAACACTTTTTAACGGCGCTGACGTCAGCAGAGGAGTTTTACAGAAACATCTGTCTGTCTCCTAACGCTGCCCACACCATCTTCTGCCCTCGTAGGAGCTTTTCTACAGGCCTTGTCCCTTGTCCCGTGGCGGTGGCTGGTGACTCCATGGTCTCACCTTCTGTGTTCATCCAGCTCAGCTGCAGCCCAGGGCGATGGATGGGGTGACACGGGGGTCAGGACACTGGGCAGGATCCAGGTCCTGCAGCACCAATCAAGGAGAGCAGAGCAGGTTCACTGAGGGTGATGAGGACAGACACAGCCCAGGGATGGCTGTGCCACCCCTTCGCAACGAGTGACAGCTGAGAAAGCCAAGCTCAGGGTCAAGGCAAATGGCGCAGGTGGCCATGGCAAAAACCAAGTCCTCAGGCTTGAAGTTAAATGCACCTCACGACCAAATCAGGGAGCCCCCCCAGAAGCTTTTCACAGCTTACACATCTCCTCCCAGTGGTGTGGTCCCTGCTTGCAGAGCTGGCCTCCAGCACGGGCAGCCCAGCCTGCATCTCTGTCCACATCACGCTGCTTCCCACAGATCCCCCCCCAGACCCCCTTGTCTCCCTGAATCTCCTCCTTTCTCCTAACCTTGGATGGGAGAGGACTTTGGTGTGAAAGTCACCCTAACTGCCCTCCCAACTGCCCCATCTCTGCCCACACCACCCTCCCCCAGCAACACTCCCCAGTGCAGGCAAATCCCCCCCTTCTATCCCCATGCCTGACCAGCCAAGGGTCTCTCCTTCACAGAGACCTATCAGGAATCCAATCTCCCCCCAGAAAACATCTCCTTTGAGCTGCCCTCGCTCAGTCCCTCTCCGAAGCCTTGCCCATCTCCGTCTCATCACTGGGCAGGGCTGACCAGAATCCAGCTTTCTGGTCTAAACAAACTAGAAAAGCTGAATAGCTCTTTTTTTTCCACCCCTATAATTTAGGGAAAGGGAAACTGCACTCCATGACCACTCTTCAGCCTTTGATGTATTTCAATGTGTCCTGTAGCCTTGCAATTTTCCCCCCACATCATTATAGGGTAATACTAAGTGTATGTTAACATAAGAGCTGCCAAAGATGTTTCAAAGACTTGTTTGTCCCCCTGCAAGGGGAAATCCTCCCCCTCCCTGCCATATGCACTTATCACTCCAAAGATTTATTCTTCCTCGAGTTAGCCAGAAGTGCAGTTGCCTTTCTGGTGTTGTTCTTTTTTGTTTATTTGCTATTTCTGACATTCTGCTGAAAAGGGAAGAGGAAAATTGGCAAAACACATGGAAAGGAGCTGCCTCATGTGACAATAATGTGAGACGAAGCAGGACAAGAGAGGGATTTAACTTATCTGGTTCAATATTTTTAACAGATGTTGACTATAAAAGAAGGGCTATTATTAATTTGCATGTATCAGTGCCTTTTGATGATGGGTTAAGGGGAGAATTTTGACATTGTTTTTATACTGGTGCTCTCCAGTCAGATTTAATGTGTGTACAGATGAAGCTCGCCACACTCCTTGAGAAGAAAGCTTTAAAAAAAATTTCACCAAATTGTCCCTAACTAAATGAGTATCATATACTCTTCATCTACTCATTTATGTAGTTTTCCAAAGTCTCAGCTTTCCCTCTTGCTTTTTAGAAGACAGCTTTGAATGTTTTCCCTGTTTTATCTTTAAAGTGAAGCCCTTCACCTTCAGGGAGCTGAGGGAGCACTGTCTGTTGGTAAGAGCTTGGCCACGGTCCTGCTCCACGCAGAGGGTTAAACCAGCCCAGAGGAGATCAGGCTTGCTTTTAGAAATTCTGATGTAACTAATCATTTGAGAACATTTACGTGACGTCTCTGACATGCCACAGATCCGGAAATCTCAGGAATATCTGTCTGAAATCCATCTGGATCAACAGGCGGATCACATCTCCATCACAGACTGTTTGGACTCCGAGGGATGCTTCGCCTCATGCCAGCCTGGATGCTGCTGGTAAAACCAAGCACCTGCTAATTTTGCTGCCCGAAAGGAGGAGCCTCTGTATAGACCCACATTTTGGGAGGATGTGGTGATTCTTGTCACGCAAAGTTTTGATGGTTATTGCAAAATGCAGAACCCAGGACACATTTCAAAAAACTCCCAGGAGATGTGAGCCAGTTTGCTCCTTGCTGGGAGCCCTGATGAAAACCAGAGAGCAGAAATTCCCCACAGCTGTCCCTGCTTCCTGCAGACACGGGGCCAACTGCCTCTTCGTAAGGGATGAAGTTGCGAATTGGCCTTTTCTGGACATGTTTTTAGTCAGGCCTTCCTCTTACAGCTGCAAAATCCAAGAATTCCAGGAAAATCTCAAGACGTGTTGGTCTGAGTCAACGAAGGCTCCACAGGCATCGGGGGGGTCAGGAAGGCATGTTGCCTGGCCTGAGGGAGCTGGTGGTTGAACAGAGTGATGTGCTTGGGACTGAATTCTCTTTCATTCTCTCCAACTAGAAACCCCCCCTTTTTTTTTTTCCAAGTGGCTGTTAGAAAGAAACTGACTGTTCTCACAAGCAGTCCCGTGGTCACAGGTCTGGATGTGCTTCAGTGGCCGCAGAAGCGTTCGAAGGGAAAGGAAGCACAAACTCCAACGAGATAAGAAAAGACTTCCATATTTTTACAATACCATCGGAAGGATGAGGCGCCTCCGCGCTTCACGGCTGAATGGTAAAGTTGCTCAGCTGCAAAATGTTCCTTCTCCCATTAACAGAAAGCTCTTGGCCTGCTGTAATCTCATGGAATACGTCTCCCGTAACGGTGCTGGAGTCAGTGCTGCTGCCTTCTCCTTGCCCTGCTGCTCCTGGGGAGTAATAGGTTCTGCAAACTCTGTGGCTGCTGAAACACCCTTCCGAGCCTTTTGTGTTGCTTATTTTTCTTCCTGAGATTATTTTTAATCCCGGAGGGTGCTGCAGCCCAGCTCACAGCGTGGCCCCGCAGTGGTAATTAGGAGGTGCAAAGGATTAACGGCTGCAGGAGGAGGTGGCAGAAGCATCTGAGGGCAGAGAGAAAAGCCGCTGGTGGTGATTCAGTGGGAGGGTTTGGATCGTGCCAGGTCCAGGCGCCCCGTGGTGCAGGGCCACGTGCGCACGGTGTAACCCGGAGAGCAAAGTGCACGGCGGGGAGGAGGAGAGGGGGAGAGCGTTCTGTTAGCTCCCACTCAGCCAACCCACCCGGAGGCGAGCCTGGCACCGCAGAATTTAGCCTTTGCTCAGGAGGAAACCAGGCCGTGTCAGCCTTGGAGGGTGAGGTTTTGTAATATGCTTCTCTCGGGGTCACTGTGGGACGATGATGACAGTGGTGACGCCTCATCCCCATCTCCTCGCCCCGGCTGCCCCTCTCCTCGGGCAGAGCCTGCTGGGCTCCCTGGGCTACCTGCAAGTGGTCCCCCTCTGCCTGCAGACCAGAGGGTTTTCTGGCTAATCGATGGCGTGGTCTGAGTCACCGCGCTGTTGCGTAGCCGTTAGGTCAGACACAAACGGGCAGGAAGGTGACAGAGGTCAGGGTGGTGACGGGGACCACGTCTGCCACCCTCTGCACAGGGATGCTGGTGGCCATTGGTGGTCCACGGGTTGCTGAGCCTGTCCGACAGTGACCATCCCAACATCAAGGCGATTTGGTGCTGGGAGGAGGGTGCTTGTGTCTGCTCCTCACAAACACCGAGTGAGAACAGAAAATAAGTCAAGTCCCGACGGTGACAAACAGGGACAAGAAAAACGCTGTTCAGGAGGTAAAGACAGCTTGAAAAATTATGCTTATGGGGGAGGGAGGAGGAGGGGAGACATCTGTTCTTGTTTATTCATTCATCTTTCTACTAGCCTTTGTTATATTCAGAATATGCTAGGTGATACTATAAGTATTTTGCACCTAACGATGATCTGGGGAGCGGGAGTGCTCTTTGGCAGCCTTTGCAGCTCCTCCTGGACCAGGTTTCCTCATTTGACACTTTTGATGCAGGTTCTGCCGTGCTGTCATCAAACAGAGGTGTGAGCTCAGATCTTTTTTCATTCCGTTGTTTTGCTTTATATTTTCTTTGGCTAGCAGGCTGTGATCAGACAGAAACCAAATGCCATTAAGCACTGTGAGAGCTCTGACCTTTCTGAGCTGACACAAGGAAGTCCTTAATTTCTTTGACAGCTAAATGGGAGAAAACAAAACACAACGTTCCTTGTATTTTTAAACAGTCGCTGGAATGAAAAAGGATCAATTCTGAGATGAAAGAATTAATCTTACAGTCGGTGCTTGAAAAATGGTGGTGTCTCCATTTGATGTTTGGAGAAATACTAGGCTGGGATGTGGTTAGAGCCTCTGTGGGTGCCCTTGTAAGAGAGGCAGAGAACTGAAGCCAGCTTATTGCTGGGAAGTCTATTAAGACGTAGGCCATACAATGTAATTTCTGTAAACTGCTTTAATCTGATCTTATTTTCTATTAATAGTGAGGTTTAATGATCACTTTGTCTTAACCCGCTTTCCTTTTTCCCTGGCCTGAAGGAAAAATCCTTCGAGTGGAGGGAGAGGAAGGAAACAGCCGCAGCCTCAGCAGGTCACAGCCCCCCCAGCTTCACACTCTTAGGCAGGAATTAGTCAAATGGGTCTCCCCTGACATGTGGAAACATCCTTTTCCTTTTGCTATATCCTGATGGATTCTGCAGGCTTTTACTCCCGGAGAACTCTCTCTGGTGCTTGTGATAAGAGTTCATTTGGCGGCAGATTAATCAGAAGCTTTAAATGCCCAGCTCCCAGCCTTCCCAGTATGAGAGCTGGCTCTGAAACCCTCTCGGTGTCTGACCATCATTCTGCAGGACCCATCCCCAAATAAAGTATCAGAGACAGATGAGCACCTTTTATACTTTATCACATCCTATCTTACCATTGCAGTGGGTTTTTCACTCGGGGGCTTTACCTGCTGCTGTCTCAGGCCGTGGCTGTAACCCACCCTCTGTGCCCAGCACGGTCTGTGCAGGCAGAGATACCTGATGCTCAGGTGGTGCAGAACAGCCCAAGCAGGGCTGTGGTTTCTCCAGCAACCTCAGCATGAGGGACATGCCTCAGTCTTCCTTAGGAGTGGTTTTAAGCCAAATTACCCAGGGGGAGTGGATTGCTGGGCTGTTGGGATTTGTTCTCCCATTCAGCTCCCAGTTCCCTTCTCCTATGTGCTCGCTCTCTGCTAGCTTCCTCATAACTCATTCCTGGGAAAGGGAGGGTGGGAACGGAAATTCTCTATTAGACCTCTCCCCCTCAATGCCACAGTGCATATGATAATGGGCAAGCCAAGCCAGACTCCTCCTGGTTTTAAGTACCACATACAAATCTTCCCTGTTCAATTCCCTGACAGCTATCACCACCATCTGCTGCATCAGCAAGGACTAAACCTGACTAGAGGAGCTTCTGATCAAGAAAACAGATTTTCTAGGGTCCGGAGGAGTCAATATGTTGGATCAGATCCATCTGCTGGCTGCTGTGACCATCCTAGGAGTCCTGGAGCAAGGTAGGGACCATTGGATGCACATGCTCAAGTACTTGCTGAGTCCATCTGCTGAACCTCCATTGATTTCATTTCACTTCCATATTTCATTTCTGCTGTTGCACTGGCACTTCCCTGCTTTTCAGATAGTAGACTGATATCTTGTCTGGGTTTTAAACAGTATTCAATGACACGAGTGCGTGGGAAGCCTTTCCTCTGAACTCACATACCTCCTCAGTTCAGAAACGTCTTGGTAGATCTTCTCTCCTGCAAACATGTAGAATTTCTTTCTTTGAACAGGTTTACAGCAGTTCCTGAGGTTCATGTAGATATTAGCATACAATGAGCACTGTGGTGCAGAGAGGTGGAAGAATGGGATGTCACACGGAACATCTCCCAGCCGTGGTTTCACATTGCATGACGATTTAATTCTGTGTCTGGGTTGCTGCATCAATTCCCTCCCTACTCAGCTGTCAGGATTTAGAAGGGGGAAAAAATTAAAGATTTTAAAAAACCTTAGAATCAGCAGTAAAAATGTGCATCTCAACAGCATAACAATTTCTGTAGGTAATAGATGATCTGTTAATTACACAGGAGAGAACGCAGATAGCTGCTGGTGGTACATGACTGCATACTCCTTGCTTCGCTGTTGCACTGGGTCATTCATTTTCCTTGTCTGAAACTTAATCTGGGATTTTCATCCAGTTTTCTCTGCTATGTGTGGGTGCAAGGTTAGGAGGACTTTTTGTCCTTACCTCTGCCAGACTCCTGACCCCACTGTGCCCAGCAGAGGACTGACCACCACCACTTTTCTCCTTCTTGCTGCAGCCTACTTCTTCCTCCAGGTGATCTATGCCAGGAGGGCGTTTGGCATTTCTCCTCCACAGATCTCAGGCCCACCTGAATTTGAGAGGATCTTTCGAGCACAGTAAGAAACTCCTCTTACAAGATGTTTTCCAGATCTCATGGCTAACGGCACCACCCCTCCCCTGCTTTGCCACTCATTTCTCGGGACTGTAATTCAGCAGTTACCCCCACCTCTCTGGGATTAAATTAATGGGTTTAAGAGTTGGCATCGAGACTGCCTCCTAAACACACCAGCCACTGGACTCTCTGCTGTAGAGTGAAGGGCTGCTAAAGACATAGTTGTTGGCACCTGAGACTTGGGCTGGTTTTAGCCAAGCAGTGTCAAAGCCTCGGGCAGCTTCAGCCCTGCTCTGAACCCCACTCACGGGGGAAGGACAAGCTCCCAGAGAGATCTCAACTGTGGCTGGGACCACATAGCCACAATCTAGCATCTCTGACATGGCACCTCTGCTAGGGCTGCAGTGGGGAGGGAGGCAGAGAGGCAAAAAGCTTCCACTTTTGATGTAGCTGAGCACCGAAAAAAAAAAGCAACCTGGCAGCAGGAGCAAGGTCCCCTCAGCCATTCCCTTCTCTGCTCCTTTGTCAGCCTGGATTCAGCCTCATCCAGCTTCTCTTGGTCCTGCTACTTTGTCTTTGGGGGGTGAGGGGGGGAACACAGGTCATGGCGTACAATCAATCCAAGCAGCAAAGTGTTCCCTCCCACTCCTGCACGAAGTCCAAGGTGCTCTGGCTTTATCTGTTTAAGATGCATTTCACCCTAAAGGAGTTTGCAGCTGGGACAGACCTTCCTGCAGCTTCGGGGCTCTCACAGCAGGGTTTAAGCTGCAGCTCTCAGGAAGGGGCAGTGGGAGTGGGTCATGGAGCCTTTTTGTGCACGGTCTTACCTGGGTGTCTTTTACTTAATTTCTTTTGCTTTGGAAACCCAGTTCCTTCCTCTGTTTAATTCCTGTGAATAAGGTGGGACAGGAACTGGGGGGAGGGGGAGGAAAGTGCAAGCCTGAGGGTTTTTACAGTGGCATCAGCTCTAAAAAGCAACAGCCTCTGGAAACTGCTAGGCGAAGCAAAAAAAAGTAAGATCTGGATAGGGCTTTGAACAACCTTCTCTAGTGGGAGGTGTCCCTGCCCATGGCAGGGAGGTTGGAACTAGATGATCTTTAAGGTCCCTTCCAACCCAAACCATTCTGTAATTCTATGATTTGGTGATGATCTTCCCCCTTTCCCTTCTTTATGGCCTTCCTCTTTCCTTCCAGGGTGAACTCCTCTGAATATTTTCCCATTTTCCTGGCACTTCTGTGGCAGGCTGGACTCTTCTTCCATCAAGGTGAGAACCCATTACCTGGTTTGTCACTGGATCCATTCCCCTGAGTGCTGGCTCAGTCCTCAGGTCCTGCTCACCTTCTGAACAATAAATTAGGCAGTGATTCTGTCTCTGGTGGGAGGGGAGAGGCAGAGGACACAAAGCCTCTATTCCATCGCTCTGGGCTACCTGCTTGGCTCAAAGGAGCTCTACAAAGCTTTTGGAAATGGTCACTGTCATCTTTTTTAACGCCAGGTCTGGCTGCAGCCTTGGGTCTGCTCTATCTCTACGCCCGCTACTCCTACTTCATGGGATACAAGGCATCGTCCTCAGCAAGGTAAATGCCTCTGCCAGCCTGCGGGCTTGCATTTGGGAACAGAACCTGCTTTGCTGAAACTCTGGCTGCTTCGGGGTCCCTGTGTGACTCATCTTTTCCAAGCTCTCCCTAGGGGTATAACGTGGGCATGGGTACAGGGCAGGGCCAGAGATACAGATACTGGGCAAGGCTGGAGCTGCCCGGAGCTGTTGTAGGGGTGTGTGTGCTCCCTCGAGGCATGGGACCCCACACAGGGGACTGGGAACAGCCAGGAGCTGCCTTTCCACTCCCCTTTTCCAGGGAGGAAGGGACTGTTCCCAGGCCAGAGGCAGGGATGCTCGGTCTCAGCAGCTCCTTCTCTCCCTTCAGGCTCACCCCGATATACTTTAGCAGTGGAGTTCTCTGGATTCTCATTGCAGCGTCAGCCCTGGGCATCTTGCATTTCTTCCTCTCTCACTACGTGAGGCTGAACATCCTCCAGTTTCTCTCAGCGTGACCTGCTCCTCTGTCCCTCATCGGTGTCCTCGCCTCCAGGTCCTGCTCCCTCCTGCCCATGGTAACAGACTGGCTGTACCTAATACAGCACAAATGCCAAGTCCACCCTCACCTGGGGTTTTAACGCTTCCCTCCCCAGTGCCCAGGACCAGGACGAGCTGCTGAGCTCCTCAAGAGGTATTTTTCCCCCCCCATGACACTCTCTGTGACAAGTGCTCCATATCTGGCAGCTCTTTCATGCCCGATGTGGAAACAATGCTCCAAAACAAGGAGAATTTTAGGAAAAACGGAGACATAAAAGCAAACTCATTCAGCCTGAGCTTCCCAGTGACCCGCCCCGGGGAACTGCCATGTGTTTCCCTTTTTTCAGTGGCTCTGCCTTCAGCCCAGGCACCAAACACGGGTTCATGCCACTTTTCCAAGGCCCACACCTAAGAAAGGCATTTATTCCAAATCAGATGTGGGCTGAGGCATAACAAAAGAGGTGAGAGATAAACAGGAGCAGCCACCAACATGTTGTGTGAAAGTCTGTTATTGCCCTTGTAGTGGTTGTTAGCCATTGCCTGTGGGCAGTATCATAAATCAGACTGTGCAAACTCATAACCACTGCTGCATGTATAACTTTGGATACTGCTGAGTGACAACATGCACAAATAAAAGGGCCCTGAGCTTGCTGTGCTGGGCTTCAACCCATGGGTACGCAATTAGCAGAGAACAAGAACACAAGTGTTTGAGCGCAAGGTGGCTGCCCGGGTTCCTTCTCCACATTTTAAATTGGCTTATCCAGCAAAGCCCCCAGTCTGCTTCCCTTTCAGGCTCTCCTGCCTTGGAGTCACACTACTGCGTTGAAGTTGGAAAATACTGCAGGGAAAGGCTTAAATCGCAGCAAAAATAACTGTACAGCACTTGCTTCTGCAAAATTTTCAGTGTGGCAGAGCCCCATCCTCACAGGAACCCCTGGGTGTCCCAGCAAGATAAACAACAACAAAATAATTTTTTTTCTAGCAGCTTTGGTAAAGCTGAGCACCATTTAACCCCAGCTCTCCCTTAGTGAGTCCAAGGAGGAAGAAATACGCCACCTGCCCCAGTCAGACCTTACTTAACCTTTACATTCACACGTCCCACCATCTCCTGAAGTCAATTCTCAGTCCTCACCTTTTTACCAGCATAACCAGTCACCTCCCAGAAGGTTAATATAGAAGTACCAGCCTCGGCTGGTGGTGCAGGTCCTGGCTCCCTGTCAAAACCCTGCTGTTTTGGGTCAGTCCAAGCTGGTGCTCACCGGTTCTGCGGACACAACCTCCATCTTTTACCCTCCGACCAGTTTTCTAACCCCGTCGTACCCACCTCAGCCCCTCTCCTCTCTGCTCTGGGTGTGACGGGGATGCGGAGTGACTCAGAGGAGGGAAGTTAATGATTCAGCTGCGAGGTCGTGGCAAGTCGCCTTCTCCCCCTGGATGCAGAGAAGACCATTAAAAACCTCGGTGCAGCACAGCCAGGTTCCGGCCCCAGGTACCCGCCGTCGCTACCTCTGCCATGGAAAGACTGCACAGCACGTCATCCCCTTCAGATAATGGTCAGAGGGGTTGTCTCAGGTGCCTCTAGCAGAGGGAAAGCTCCTCCCCTCCGCCCAGGGATGCTTCATTACTCGGCTACTTCTCAGCTGTCCCCAGAGAAAATCACTTCGTGCCAGACCACGGTTGGGCGATGCAGCCCGTGATGATGGGTTCAGGATCCAGCGTGTCGCTGCTGAAGGAAACCTCTCTGCCCACCCGCTGCGGGGCCAGGCTTGACACCCCAAAGTCACCATCCAGCTGGGGTAAAGACCCTCCCGTGAGCCCCAGTTTGACAACAACCCAACCGCCCTGGTGCTGCTGCCCGGCCGATGGCAGAGACACCGCATCCATCCATCCCTGGCAGGGGCAGGTTCCTCGCTGCTGCCCCCGGCCCCTCTGCCCCCTCCCCAACCACCCGAGAGCCCCACGCAGCCACCTCAGCTCCCCCCACCTGCCTTAATTTTGTGTCCTGCCTTAATTTTCTTCTGGTCTGGCGAGATAAAACCGAATGAGGGAAGAACCGGGGATGATGGCGGAGGGGGGGGGGGGGGGGGGGGTAACGACGCCACGNNGGGGGGGGGGGGGGGGGGGGGGGGGGGGGGGGGTAACGACGCCACGTCTGGGCCGGCAGCAGAGGACCGGGGCCAGAGGACCCGCAGGCTGTGCCTGAGCTCCCCGGTCCCTCCCCGGTGGCCGCCGGTCCAGCAGCAAGCCCTGCCCGGGCTCCCGCCGCCGCGCCCGGGAGAGGGCGCTGGTGCGACGCGGCTGCGGCCGCCGGGACGGGACGGGACGGGGGGGTTGGCGGGGGTGGGGGGGGACACCGGCAGGGAGCTGCTCCCGGGGCGGCAGCCTGCAAGGGCACCCTGAGAGGGGCCCAAAGCATCCCGGTTGCACCCCAAGAGATGGCCAGGGCGACGGGCACGCAGGCTTCCCCCCCAACAAGCCACGGTGTCTCTCCTGAACCGACCCTCCTGCTTCGAGCCTCATCATCTCTGCTGGGCCAGACCCCGGCATGAAGGTTATTGGGGTGGGGGAAACCCAACCCAAGCCACCCCAATCTCCTGGAGAGGGTTGGCCACAGACACAAGAGCCCTCTCTGCAAGGGCGTTGCGTGTTCCCGAGCTCCCTCCTGCTTCCTGCCCTTACGGCCGCCAGTTCAGCATCAGCAACGGGGAGGAAAAGGTTTAACGTGGGGATATTTGGAAGCCAATCTGCTCCGATACAGCCACGGCCTCCCAGGAGAAGCAGCCAGCTGGACGGCAGAGAGCAAAGGAAACCTGCAGAACCAGAAAGAATTATTTTTATTTTTTTTTTTAATCGCAAGAAAAGCACGGGCTGAACTTGTAAACAAGCCTTTGTCCCCGGCTGGGGCTTGTTCCCAGGCCAGCAAAGGGGTGACGATGGAAGTGCTCAGCTCTGTCCCCCTGACAAAGCAACTCCCACCGGCTGCAGGGCCGGCCGGCGCATGTCTTCCCGTCTCTGCCAGAGCAGGAACCTGCCCGGGTTCCCAAAAGGCTTCTCGTGCAGAAGTTTGTAGCTTATTTTTTATCTTGAAACCTTCAAGGGCACCCCACGTGTACTTTCCTACCCGTCACGTGACGGGCCCTGTGCGATACGTGCGCAGACACCAGAGGGTTTATACATGGCCATCAGCCACCAGGAACATTGTGCCCTGGGACCAGGGGAAAAAAATGCACCCGAGCCCATGGAAGAGCACCCAGTCCCTCCAGAGTTTGGCTTGGTGGGACAGATGGAGCACACCCTTGAATTTCCCTGGGAAGCAGCACTGTTAATTCTCTTTGGGGGTGTTTGGGAGGGGAAGGGCTTGTGGGGCTGGGAGAAGAGGGTGCAGCTGGTGGCCCTGGCTTTGTGGCACTGGCATGTCACCCAGGTTTCCATAGCACCAGCATCCATGACACAGGGCCAAGGGGAGGGAAAGAAGTAGGTCAGACTGGGCTAACAATACCCAAACGTGTCTACCGACAGCTCAGCCTGATCTGGGAAAGGGTGTGAAACAGAGGAGAAAGGGAGAGGGAAAAGGGAAAGGGAAAAAAAAAAAAAAGGAAAACACAAAGTGTTCATAGTTTGAGCAACACATTTATTTCCCTCAGAGAAATAAGGACCTTTTAAAGCCACCTTTGTGTATCAGTACTGAGAGACGGAGACTAGCACCCACCTCCTGCCCATCTGACAACAGACTACAAGGGAATTCAAATGCTAATTTGGAGCCAGACTTCTCAATGGCTCTTTATTTCTACAGCAGCTCCAGGAGGAGAGCTCTGGGGAACCGGCGGCTGGAGCTGGGAGGATGCTGGTCTCTGGACCAGTACTGGGGGAGACGCTTTCCTTCCCCCTCTCTGTTCCTCATCCTCATTTGGTTACCCCCCCCTCCATGTCTTCATTTTGCTTGTTTACATTCAAGTGACTTCAAGGGGAAGGAAAAGGAAAGGCCGGAGTTGTGTAACTGAAATAACAGGGGGAGTGACCCATTTTATGTGCTGAGTCTGCAGAGGCCTCGCTCTCAACGTAAGAGCGTTTCGGTGCTTGCTGGAGTGGAGCACAGCAGCCTTGAATGATGTATCCATCAGTGCCAAAAACGAGGAGAACACTATGGGCACCCAGAACACGATGGTACCCAGAACCCTCTTGATCTGAGTAAACATATGGACACGGGGTGCGTAACAGCAGGATGAGAGGAAGGAGGAGCACTTTGCTCCGGGGCAATTGGAGGGTGGAGGTGCAAGAGCACAACCCCCCAGTGGGGAGAATGAGATGGATTGGGGTGAAGAGTGTCACCATGGCTGATCCCTGGCACCCCTGTGGTTTGATGGCATCGTGCGTGGCTCGAACGCCGCCATCGTCGGAGAGAAGCAGCCGTGGATGGAGGCACAGGGTGTTTCAGACAGGCCCCTCACCCACAGGCAAATACTCCCTTCACGGTACCTCGGGCCACAGCCCTGTGCAGTAAAAGCCATTCCCGGGTTAAACAATGGGGTAAAATCCAAGCAAAACCAAAGCTATCTGTCACTTTGTATGTTAGTAGGTCAGGACGACAGAGGCCAGGAAAATCCACACTCTAAGGTTACAATTTGCCTCACCTTCATCAGTTTTATACCTCGCAGCAATTATCACTTGTTAGAGAGCACCAAGAATTCATTTTACCCCTGGTGAGGGCAGAGCCACAGGATATACAAGGTGGACAGGGCTTAACGTGCCCCTTGGTGAATGCCCTCCGTCCAGAGAAAAACAGGTATTTGCTGTGGCAGCTGAGGAAGGAGCATGCCCTGCTCCAGCCCCCCCAATGCTGAGCTTGACTTGGTGTCCAGGGATTTCCAGGGCCTAAGAGCTAAAGGTAGAAGTTGGGTAGGAAGAGGCTCAGCACTCGGGAGGAGTGAGAGAAGAGGATCTGTGCCCGCAGCACGTGCAGCCGCCGCGTTGCTTTGACATGGAAGTAGGTGACAAGAGACAGCGGGGTGACTCCGAGCAGCTACAGCAACGCTCCCTGCAAAGAGTGGAAGGTGGGGATCATCACATCAGCAAGGATGAAACCAGCACTCTGCTGTGGTCACCGCTCCTGAGCCTTAGGCTCCATTTCATGAGCACGTGTGGCTCAAATATCAAGAGTCTGTCGTGATACAGACACCGCAGCGAGCTCTCAGGAGACTGTCAGTCACCCCACTATAAAGTATTTACAGCTTTTCAGCTCCTTCTCCTCCTGGGTGGAGTAAGGAATTACAGACAAGGTGCTCGTTGCAAGGGATGCAAATGGACACTTGCCCACCTCCCTCCCGGCTGGTGCAGGGCTGAACTGCCAAAGAGCTGTAAATGTTCTGCCCGAGTGAAGAAACCTTCTGGGAGAGCAGCCTGATGAGCTCAGCAGAGCACTGCACGGCCAGATGGCTGCTGGATGAGAGCTGACTCATTCTCACCTAGCTCAGAGTCAGGCAAAACACCCAGATTCCCACAGTACGCTGGTAGAAGACACCTTTTCTACTGCTGGAAGTGCATTCACAGCCAGGTGAGGGTATTCTACCAACTGCCATAATTATAATGGTACAAACCCGAAATGGTAACAGGTCGGAGTCACGTTAATGAACAGAAAAGCTTCAGACAGGTGAACTCCCAACAGAGCCCCGAGAGGTGCCACCACCATGGGAGAAGAACAGAGCTAATTCTTCCATTTCCTTTTGACAGGGGATGCTGAGCACAAGCTGTGGATGAGCTGGTGGTATAAAGGGAAGGGTGATAGATTCCAGCCATAGAGCACTAGCCTCAGAGAGAAGGAGAGACTCAGGAATCTGCTTTTCACTAAAACCACGTCTATCAGCTTCTCCAATTGCTTTGTAGGCAAAACTTTGACTTGGCTTCCTAGTGAACTACAGGAAAGCTAGGAAACATGAGCTCTGCTTGGCCTCTGCAGCAGACCACCATTTTCAGAGTAATGAAGAAAGATAAAAAAGGTGAAAAGAAAGAAAGTAAAGGCGAAGTACAACCAGAAAGCCTCTAAAATTGCCCAAAGCATAATTGTGAGGGAGGCTGCATTAGCAAAGCTGTGAATTGGCAGTATTAGCAGATGATGAACGTGGTCCTGTTATCTAATATGGCAGAACGCACATTATGCATATTTAATAGCATTGTTTGGCTTGTATTTGTCACAGCATCACAGCTAAAGGCTGTTTCTAACGCCATGGGTAGTGACAGAAAGGATATTATTGAATTCTAGGACTTCTGACTGGAGGCCACACATGCAGAGAAACCTACAAAGCATTGGGGGTGTAAGACTTCCACGCATTCATCTGAGTTTTCAGAGCTCAGATGATAAAGCAAGTCAGCTGCTAGCAGTATTTGTTGAGGGTTAATCAGGTTTGCAGATTAAGTGTAAGATCCTGAATTATACACGCAAGGAACATGCAACACACGTCGCTGAGACACAAAGGACAAAGCTCAGGGTGGAGGCAGAAGAACAAATGGACAGAGGAGGGAAGAGAAAAAGGGAAGGCACATACAGCAATGGAGTCGAGATGATGGATAATGACTTCTGTCATCTATTCAGAGCAGGTATGTCAACTCTGATCACTTTCTCTTCACCTAGAAATGACAAATGCTGGCCCATAAAAGAATTACTGGGTTTTGGGGTTTGGTGGTGGGGTTTTTTTTTTGTTTTTTTTTTTTTTTCATTGCAGTATCTCCAAAACCTACTCAGAGATCAGCATCTGCATCCCTTCTAGACATGCGAAGTGTCTCCATATAAGGCCTAGATGCCTATAAAATCCTTGAACCAGAGCTGCAGATTTTCTTCATTATTTTCTTGACCAGGAAAGAAATTTAAGCAAGCTAGCAAATAGAGATTTATGGCTGGCACCAAACAGAAATGTCTTGACAAAGCAACAGGCTTCAAGGAAGAGCTTTACTTTGTTCCAGCTTAACATTTAACATGTCTGCTCAGCTTTGTGCATCTCTCTGCAGGTTGGACTGGTGCTCATGCTCCCAGCCCCACTCATCATGACCTTTCAGGGAGTTGGGGATGTTGCACAGGAGCTGTGTGACTATCTGGCTATCTGTGTGACGATCATTTCTCCAGATTTCTACCCCAAGAAGCCACCTCTTTGCCCACTCTCTAACCATCTGGCCTACAAAACCCAGCAGCCTGAGCCTGGCTTTGATTACAGACGTCCCCAGGCCAGCTTGAACAAGGTGAAATTTATCTTCTGGGGATGCAAGTGGGGAAATGAGGGCAGCTCCCCTCCCCAGCAGTCTGAGCTGCAGGTGCACCTCTCCCCTTCACAGGAATGGGCCAGTGAAATCCTGAAGTAAAACAAAGCCCTTTCAGAGAAAACAAGTACCTGAAGCTGTGGCTTGAGTTGCTGGGACAGACAGGCTGCCAGACACACTGCAGTTCTGCCATGTCTGCTGTCAGGGAAGGTGCAGGTGTCAGGTTGGCAGCATGAAACAAAAAATCCAGGTAAACTGATGACAACAGAGTCCTAGAAGAAATCACAGAAACAAGACCTGGAAGTTTGCATGTGTAAAATACATACATAGTTGCTTCCTTGCTCAAGAAACCTAATAAAATCCTGCATCAGATGTTTCCAACAGGTTTTTTATCCCCTGTCTCATTCTTTTCAAGTGCTCCTGTACCACAGGACCACCCTTGCTCGCAAAAGCATTTACCAGAGATGGTCTCTTGGGAAACAAGCTGCTGCTGTTAACAACAACTCCATTTGAAATGTTAATTATTTTCATCTTTCAAACGCCACCTATATGTTGGCTAATTATAACTCTTCCGATAACTATTTATGTCTGTCTTTGCCTCTGCTGCTCACAGTCACATTCCTCCCCTAGAAGTGGCTGTACCCAACTTCCTGCTGCATGTGTCAAGTTTCAAGACAGGCAGGTATTTTGCCTACGCTTTACAGCAATTACATATTTGCTAAAAAAGTCATATGACCTCTCTTCTAACACTGGAAGAATATGCATGGAGCAGTACTTCTTCCCGGTGTGAAGAAAGGAAGATTTTCATTGCCTAAGGGACCTCTAAAGACAAAACTTATGTCAGAATGCTGTTTGGCTACAAGAAACATATGAATGTGAAAATTTTGGGGTAAACCAGGCTTTATTTATCAATATCACTATTCACTATTGAAAATAGCAAGAAATAGCAAGACAGCAAGAAATCAGCCAGTACAGAGCACTTCAAAGCCATGAAGTCACGTGGATCATGATGCATAAACAAGAGAGTCCATTTTCCCTCATTATTCAAATGCAGTACTGCAGACTAAAAAGACCAATCAAACCAATAAAATGACACATAGTACATGCACCCCAGTCTATGGATATTAATAGACATTAGGAAAAGAGAGAAAATTAGCATCACCTCACTGCTAGAAATGCAAAGGCTTCAATGGGGATTAGCAAAGGGATTCGCTTTACACTAAGCACCCAGAAACAAAGCTGGGAACAGGCGCCACACCCCCACAGACCTAAGGTCACCACTTTATCTGTTTCGATCGCGCTGGCTCCCTTGCAGCTATTTTGATGTGAAGTTGTTTTAGCTAATGATTCTTGGCAGCAGTATTTTGCGGAGGGGATTGGTCTGGTTGGGCGTAGGGCAAAGGGA
Organism: Scolopax mira; assembly: GCA_004320125.1. Taxonomy (NCBI): domain Eukaryota; kingdom Metazoa; phylum Chordata; class Aves; order Charadriiformes; family Scolopacidae; genus Scolopax; species Scolopax mira. Next base: position 25,854 of record BJBW01020032.1, read on the forward strand.
CTGCAGTGTGCAGCGGAGAGTGGCCATTCGTGTCCCCCCGCCAGGCCGCTGGGTGATCTCCAATGGGAGATCCAGCAAATAAACCTGCCCGAATAAACACAACAGTCACTCCACAAGCACGATCTGGAAAGGTCGGGGTTGGCGGCTTTTCAGCCGCCGCCGTTACGATCCCCATTGTTCGCATTTCCGTGCCAGCGCCGGTAAACAGCGTCACCCGGGCGCTGTGGGAGGGCGGCCCGGCGAAGGCCTTCCTCACCGCCCTGCCTGCCGCCGCCATCTCGGCGCTGGGGCCTCGCCTCGCCCTGCCCGAGCGTGCGGTGGCCCCTCGCTCCATCCCCCGCCGCCTCCGCGGCCGGCAGTTCGGCCTTCCCGCCCTCCTCCCCCTCCGCGCCGTCCCGGGAGAGACTGCGGCCTGCTCCCCCACGGGACGGGCCCGATCAGGCCGCTCGGCGCCGGGCCCGCGCCCCGCCGTGTTTGTGTGTGCGTGTGCGTGTCCCCCTCCCCGCACCGCGGCGGCGGGAGGCGGAGCCCAGCCCACCTGACGGCGGCGGGCGCTGCTGCAGTGCGCGGAGCCGCTGATCGCCGCTGGAGCTCCGCGGCCGCAGCCCGCCGTGAGCGGGGGGGGGGGGGGGGGGGGGGAACGGAAAGCGATCGGCGCGGCGGGTGGGGAGGGACAAAGCCGCCGCCATATTGGGGGTTCGGGTGAGGTGGGCCCTCAAGCACGACGGGGACGGCGATCGGAACCAGTCCCCGCCGGGATCGGTGCGCGAACGTTCGCCGCCGTTACGGGACAACACCACCACCCCCCCCCCCCCCCCCCCCCCCCCCCCCCAGCCTGGTGCCCCCCCCCCCCGGCACGCGGCGGCCGGACGTGACTGGCTGGTTTAATTTGTCACGCTGCCATTGGCTGGCGGCCGGCGCGTGACGTCAGGGCGCTGCGCAGCGCGGCCGGCGGGTATTTATAGGGGCGGAGGGGCGCTGCGCAGCGGCAGCGAGCAGGCGGGTCGGGCCCGGGGAAGGCCGGCGGTTTCATCGCGCCTCATCCCCCCCTGCGGCGGGGAGAAACCCACCGAAAAGCCCCGATCCGTCTTCGCTGAAGCGTCCCTTCGGCGGCCGCTGAGCTTTTGTTTCCGTTTGCGCAGCGCCCGAAGCGCCCCCGCCGAGCTTTTGTTCTAATCTCCGACCCCTGAGGGGAAGGCGCGGCCAAGATGGACCCTTGTCACACCGAGGAGACCGAGGGCGAGATCCCCGGCTTGGGTAAGGCCCGGCGGCGCGGCGAGGCGGGGGGGAAGGCCGCAGTGAGGGGGGAAGTGTGGTGGGGGTGGGGCGGGGAGGAGAGGCAGCCAGTCCCGCCCGCCGCGGGGCCCCGCCGAACCCCCGCCTTGGCGCCTCATGGCGGCGGAGGTTGGGGGGGGGGAAGGCCACGCACCGCCCTACCGGCGCGGCGCTGGGCGGGGGCGGCCATGGCGGCGGGGGCCCGTCCCGGCCGGGTGGCGGCCCTGGCGGGCGGCCGCGTGCGCCGCTCCCCTCCCCCCACGCCCTCGCGTGCGTCGTGGCGGCGGGAGGGGGGGGTGTGGGGGGGGCGCGATCCTGTCCCTGCTTCCCACCGGTACCGTATGGGGGGTGGGTTTGAAATCCGTGTGTGTAAACAAGACGTGTTTAAATGAGTTTATTGCAGGTGTAACCCTTGCGGCTACAGTAACGGCCATCGCCAAGTAGCGTAAATCCCGTGAAAAAGAGAGCCATTCAATAAAGCAGAACTTGAAAGTAAAGGTTTCTGGACGCCATAACAGTCTCGTCTTAAAATGGTGAACTCTGCCAGTTATTGCAAAACAACCCTGCCCCAGCGCCTATCTCTGTTTACTGGGTTGTCAACAACTGATAACTGGCTATCTCCTCCACTGTTAACGCCACTTACTAGTCAATATTATTTTAAAATCTTTATTAATAAGCAGAGAATACACACAAAGAAGACTATCAAAGCACCCCGTAGTTTTTTCCTTTTAACTATACAGAAAATTCTATAGAATACCACACAGGTCAGACAAGCCAAAAAAAAAACAAACCATATTTTACATTTCAGTCTTGCCTTGAAATAAGCTAGACAGGTAATGCATTCAGTTAAATAAAGGTAAACACCGATTGTTAGGTCATTTTCATCTTCTTAAGAAGTCAGGAAAGACTTGACCTGTGAAAACAAAAAAGCATATTTATTTGCATTAGAAGCAAGACCGAATCATTAGGCTTTTCTCCTTCCTGTCTTGGGGAAACAAATAGTTTTTATTGTACATTCTCTAGTGCTATTCTGCCTTTCCATCAAATTAATTCATGACCTAAAATGTGTTTTAGTGTAGCAGATGGCTGCGAACCTAAGATTTGTAAGTTAAGTTTGGGTAGAACTGAGTAACTCAATTACTCAAAAATAGCAAGTATAGCAAGTATTCATGAAAGGCACCTTCTGGAATGCTTTCCAGAATATTACTTCATTACCCTGCTGTACCCACCACCCCACCCCAGGCTGAAGGAGAGCTGATCTCGTGTGCTGGTGGTGAAGGGGTTTTGGTGGAGACCACACTTGCAGTGGGCAAGTTGAAAGATGGCATGTGTAGTGCAGTCTAGTTCATAACTCTCCAAGCTGTTAACTGCTGGTTTCCATGAGGATATAACTTAACTATCTCCAGAACTGAACACTGCAATTCCCTCCCCAGTTAATGAAGAGCTATTTAATTGGTTTGAAGGAATAATTTTTCAGTGATCTCAAATTGATGACAAAGAACAAAATGAAGAAAATGGTTTATATGGTTTGATAGGAGGGCATTTGTTTTCATCTTACAAGAATAACCTTGTTGGGGCAGTGGAAAAAAGGCAGGTTAATGTGTCCCAGTGAGTGTAATTAATGTTACAGCTCTGCTTGGAGGGTTGGGGGTGAGCCCCATGCCTTTAAGTATTAGGATTTTTTTTTTTTTTTTTTTTTTTTTTTTTTAACGGGCACACAGCACATGGCTCCTGCAGAAGAATCTTTGGGCGCTTAACCTTCTGAGTCTTGCCCTTCCTTGGAATTGGCAAACACTGTTTTGACTATTTATTATTGCCCCATTTCCTCAAATGGCTGTTTACTCTCCCTCCCAACCACTCATGCATGTAGAGCTATGTACAAGCTTCAGTTATCCCTGCGTTTGTCAGATGTGTTGTGCTCTGTCCAGGAAGAGCCTAGATCCCTAGAATGCAAGGGGGCATAAATAGCTCTAAGCTGACTGCAGGATTTATCTGAGGACATGATGGCTGACACAAATTGGACAGTATTGTTCTGTGAGCTATTTAATGACCAGCATGGCAGTGCAGATGTGGTCTGACTACTCTAGCTGCTGTGTACTTGATCCCCACTATTGCCCTTCTTGAAATGGTTGGGGATTTTTTGTGTAAGGAAAGCAAAACACCTTTCTGCAGCCATGCATGTAGCTTCCTAAGTCTGTAAAGGAGACTGACTGTACTAGTCCCAAACAAGTACTTAATCACAAAGGTTAAGAATGTAACTTAGAGCTGTTAATAATGCACAAGAAGAGCAGTTAATAGGAAACATTATTTAATACTTACCTTATCAATCAGGTATTCCTGTTTAATCTTATCATTCTTAAAATCTTCATTAACATCCAAAACTAGAATGGGAATATCTCTAAGGTTCTCAAAATCAACTCTGTTAAATGGAAGAACATAATGCAAGTAAAAATGCTGTAACGTCCTGTGTATAAAACAAAAAGCAAAATACTGCTTTCCAAGTTGTCCTAAGGGTGCAGGGTTCGTTACTCACATTACCACACGCACCTGAGATGTTAATGCTGCTGCCCATGACTTGGGTATAAAGCCCAAGTCAAGTCTGTCCTTAATTGCTCTTGTATGACCTGGTCAACATTGTATCACTGCAACTTTAATGTAGATCTGGCTTTTTAATATCTATTTTTATTGTACAACTAGGGAGGAAAGCTAGTTTATGATTCTTACCTTAATTTGCTTTACCTCATTCTTTGTAACAGAATCAATTACCAGGAATGTGATTTTTTTTTTTTTTTTGTTAAGAGGGAGCGTTTGTTAAACTATCACCTTCCCTCTTTCCCCCACCCCTTTCTAGTTAACTGCTAATCCTGTTACTATAGGTCTAAAGCTTCCTCTGGTGGGGATGACCTCTTTACCAGGTTATAAGACTGGTATTTAAAATGGCTCAGAGATAAGAAGACAATTTTGGCTACTAGAAGCATCCAGTGTGCAACTGGATGTATTGTTCCTTTAAAACAGTAGTTATTCTCTTCCTATGTGTGAAAAGTATTTCTAAAACACAGTAAGTGTGCTGAATAACATTCTTAACTGGTGTTCACAGACTTAAGTAAACGTTCCTAGGAAAAAACACAGGAAATGCTCACTCACAAGTTTGGAAGGAATATGCAAAGTAAACATTCCCAAAATTCCCCAGTATGCAGGGCTGCCTTGTCTTCCAACTATTTGGGTCATCTTACATGAAACTTAAAGAGTGGCTGGTAATGTACTTTTTCTGGAATTGTTGTGCTTCCCGTTCAGTAGAATATTTCAGACCCCTCTAGGGGAAAAACTAAAGTTTGCTTTCACATTTAGAGATTGTTTAGGGGGGAAAGCCAGTAAAAGTCAGTAAGGACTCTGAGGGGAAAGGTATGCAAAGATAACTTAGTTACTTATGTGTTATAGTGTCTGCCAAAAGCCTTCTGATTAGCGTTTATTCTGAAGCTATGATTAATATTTAAACTTTGTTGAAACAATCATGCTAGTTTAAAGGTAGTTGGGACCTTGCCCTCCCTTACACTGGAACTGGATGCTGCTCAGGAGGTAACTTATGTGATCGGACACATCAACTCTGCCCTAATCCTGTCTACTTCCAGTAAAAAAATTCATATCCTCGCTGGAGTTAGAGCTACATAGCTTTCTAGTTGAAGCTAATGCTTAAGACTTTAAAAAGTTCCATCTCTTGGGCAGTGATTTCCCTTTAGCATATAAAGTAGGAAAGAAAGAGCCTTGCCTCTAAGTTGAAAGTTGCCTACAAGAAAATGGGTTCATACCTCATAGTCCTTTCATGAAGCCACGTTTCATGTTTATAGTGGAGGCTTTCCAAATACTCAAGCTCAATTCCTTGTTCCTCTTCTCTTCCCCTCATCTGTAGCCTTTCCATGCATTTCTAAAATTTAAAAAAAAAGCGCAGAAACCTAGGCATTAATTATGTGTTGAAGGTTAAATCAGCTAAAATAGATCAAGGGGTCCTTAAATCAAAAGGATTAATACTAGAACTAGTAAGCATTAATTTTAAACGGTTGGCTGAATATAAATGAGTTAAATCTAGAACAACTTTTGTTTCAAAAAACAGAACACAACTTTGAGCCACTTTAGCACATTAACTTCAATTTAGGACTGTATGGGAAATTAAGACAAACTTTATTCAGAAGTTCAATTTCAGCCTTGGATCCTTACTGAGAGTGGTGGGTGCTGGTGACCACAGTATTTGTGACATCAGAACAGCAGTTCAGAAGGGAGGGTTCTTAATTTGGTCTCTGAATGAAATTTACTATAGGCTTCCCATTACATTGTAGGGAGGGAGCTAATTCAGTGTTAGTCACTGCATTACTCTCATGAATACATAGCTTTTTATATCCTCTTCAATTTCAGAAACAAGCTGAAGATTGTGAACATACCTGAGGTGTGGTTCTTAGGTAGATGATGCCATCCAGTTCTAGATCAGATTCAAACTGTTTCAAAAGCCATGTGTGCCAGTCCTGATAGATAGCCCACTCCGTTTCATTAATATTTCCAGACTCGAACAGGTTAGAAGCAAACACATATCTGCAGTGAAAGGCATTAGTATTAGTCTCATACCAGGAATGACCAAAGTCAACTAATAAAACACTTCTCACTAGAATCAGAATCCTGGTACTGAAGAAACAGATGCCTACTCTTGCATCCATAAAGCATTCTTAATACCATCCACCTCTCTCATCAGATCTGCTCCTTGCAGATAGTAGCTTAATGTGAAGTGTTCATCCAGCTCCACATCTTGGTGTGCAAAGACATGGAGCTGTTAATCTGAACTCTTCTTTTGAGAGTAATTACCTGTCACTGTACACAGATCTCTCGAAAAATTGCACTGGGTGTTCTGCTTCATGTAGCTTGGCTGAGACAGGCTTTAATTGTGCTCTTACACGGCTCAAGCAAGCGTAAGTCTGAAATGTATAGGCCCATCTGGTGGGTTTATCATACAGCATTTTAAGTAGATTTCCTCCACTCTTCTGGGATGTTGAAAGCTCCTGTGGGACAAGAGAGAAAACTTAATACCAGCATATTTGCATGATTTCATTCCTCTTTCTTCTAGAATTCTGGTGTATTGACATAAGAGTTTATGGGTGGGTTTTAATTTTTTGGAAATGTTTAGGCATAGGATATTTGTCTCTCAGCTGATAGTAATCTTTATGATGGCTTCTTTAGATCGGGTTGATCATCAAGTTCTAGACTTTAATGTGATTCTTGTGGACTAGAGGTGGTTATTTGGAACATGCATTTAATAGTATCCTCCTAGGTAGCCTTTACAGTGGGTGACCCAGGGCTGTGTTAGTGGCATCCCCACCAAGGGCAGCTGGATTGTGACATGGCTTCCCAGCCAGCTGCTGCGGTTTGTTCTTGTGCCCTATCTTGGTCCCCAACACCTACCTCGTACTCCTCTTCCTCAGCTGTCTGGACGTTGCACCACTTGGCGATGGGCTCGGGGATGATCTCCCACTCATCGCTGTGCTTCTCCAGCAGCCTGACGAATGTCGACTTCCCTGCAGCTGCGGAGGGTACAAACAGCTGGCTGAGGGTGCGGGACAGACTCCTCTGACACTGATGGCCCGGCGGGTGTGAGGTGTCCCGTCCAGGCTGTAGGCAGCGTGGCTGCGGTGTGTGAGGCTGCGGGCTTTGGAAGGGCGTGCGGGACGCCTTGCCCGCCTTCCGAGAAAGCGGCTCTAATCTCCAGCGCCAGAAGCGCTGCCTGTGTTGGGCAGCCGATAGGGACTGGCGGGGGCCTCCATTTTAGGAGCAGGCTGAGGCCGGGGCGGGCCATGGCGGGGTTGCCGCCCGCGCATGCGCGGCGCGGGGGCGAAGGGGGGGAAGAGAACAAACATGTCGCCGCGCATGCGCGGTGCGGGCGCGGAGTTGGCGCCGGCGGGCGGGCGTATGGCGCAGTGTTGGGCCCGGACGCGGCGGGCGGCCTTGCCGTGTCCAGGCTCGGTCCTTGGGTGGGCCAAGAGTGCGGGGATGGCTCCGGGGAGGGGTGTGGGGGAGTCCCCGTCCTTCCCCGGGACGGGATGGTTGTTGCCTTCAAGCCCGCCCACCGCGGACGAGGACAGTGTGTCCTAGCCGTGTCCGCATGGGTTCCCCCCTCCCTTCTCCGGGCGATGGCGGCCATTCCCGAGCACCGCCGGCAGCGGGTCCTAACCCTCGGGCGGATGAGCGGCGGCCGCACTAATCCTTCGACCGCATCCTCCCGCCTTCATGCGGAGGCGGGTGGAAAGGGCCGCCGGCCGCCCCTCTCCCCATAGCGACTGCGCCGCCATCCGCGCCGCCTCGGGGCGCCCCCACCGCCGCTTCCCTCCCCCGCAGCGCTCACCGATGTTCCCCTCGATGGAAATCTTCCGGAGGCGCTTCTGGAAGCTGGAGTCGAGGGAGTCGGCGGGGCTGCGGCAGTGCCGTTTGGCAGGGGTGGACATGGCGGCAGCACTCAGGCCCTCAGGCTGCTCCGGCTCGCTTTAAGCTTCCCGCCAGCCGGTGGGCGGGATGGCGGCCGCCGCCACTCCCCGGGAAGAGGCGGAGGCGATGCCCCCTCCCTCCTTCCCGCCGGGCCGGGGGAGCGGGGCCGCCGCCGTCGGGGATTAAACCCGGGCGTGGAGCGAGGGAAGTGGGGCCGAGCTGCTGCCTTCAGGAATTTATTGTCAAACGGTTCCACTTGCTGCTTCGATTTGCATCAACGTATGCAAAGCCCTCTGTGTTGTTTGGTTTACTGACATAAACTTGAGAGCGTTAGCTCATATTATTTTTCAAAAATCCTCCAGCTCTGGGGGAGGCAGTCGTTATGGTCTGGATGGACGTTTGTTAAACGTTTTACACGGCTCTGCGAGGGCTGAGGCCGGGCAGGTTTGCAGTGAAGGGGCTGATGGAGGGTCGGTCACCCTCGGTGTGGCAGCAGAGGACACTCACACAAAGGGCTTGTTGCTGCCAGGAGCAGCTTGGCTCCCAGTCCCTGGCCAGTGCTGGCCCGCCCGGGGCTGTGGGGAGTCTGCTTGATTCCTGGCACGGGTTCCATCACCTCTGGGCAAGCACAGACATGGACCGCGTGTTCATTGGAGGGTAAAGAGAGGGGATGGAGGATTCTCAAATGAAAAAGTTTTTAGGGGTGCAACTCTCTGAGGCCGTGTGACTGTAGTTATGCCTGTAACTCCCTGCTGCCTCTCTTAAAAATGAGATTCAGGGTGAAATCTAGCTAGGTCTGGTGTGTTTGGAGGAGATGGGGAGGGAGTTATATTTTCCTTTCTTTTATGATAATTATGACCCGTGTCTCTTCTTTCCCCCATCTCCTACAAACACACCAGGCTTCAGTGACCGAAGCGAGCAGATTGTTTCACGTGGGGTAGCGTCAGCATTTGAAGCTGGTAAGTGCTAGTTCCCACACACCTCTCTGTGCAGCCAGACTCCTCGCTCTCCCCTGCCGCAGCGGGGAGGGGGGCGAGTGTCGGTACCGGGGACCGGCCATCCCCTCCCCCCACCTCCTCTCCCCTCCCCGGGACCGGGCGGCGGAGGGCGGACGGGGCGCGCGCGGCGCTAAGCGGCGCATGCGCGGAGGCCCGGCCCGCGCTGAGCGCGGGAGCCGGCGCCGCGGCGGCTTTGTTGGGGGGGGTGGTGGGGGGGGGGGGGGGGGGGGGGGGGG
>BJBW01020037.1:0-15417 GCA_004320125.1 Scolopax mira
AGCACCCAACCACACTACTCTCCCTGCTCCTTCTGCCCCAGGGGCAGGACTTCCTCCTTTTATGTCACTTCCTGTCCCTCCCCCTCCCCGGCTAGCTCAGGCCCCTCCCCCTGGGCGTGGCTCAAATGGGATGGAATACCTGTGTCCCTGCTAGGTCCTGGGAACAATTAACCCTTTCCCCACCAGACCCAGCACAGCTTTCATAGAAATTGGTGTAGACCATCCCTCTTGCTAAAGCATATTTTTTCCCCTTTTGGCCAGAGTCACCATTTGCTAGGAATTCTTTCTACTGATTCTGTTTGACAGCTCTGGAAATAACTGATTACACAAAAGAAAAGAAAAAAGAAAAGGAAGGAAGGTAGGAAGGAAAAGAAAGAAAGAAAGAGAAAGAAAGAAAGAAAGAAAGAAAGAAAGATAGATATGAAATTATGTATGCTGGCCATTTACCAATAAATAGTATCTCCCTGACAATTTCCAAAACAATATGCAGTCTAAGGTCTGTCAGATCTAATATTTTTTGCATTGAAAGAGTTGGTCACCATTGACCTAACGTGTTTTGGGACAAATAGTTTCATTTGTTCAAATTCCTTAGTGTCATTTTGTTGCTTCAGTCATTAGCCACAAAGTATATCTCTGTATTTTCCATTTGTCTTTGTAGTTGACAGCCTACTACCTGTGTTTCTCAGGTTCTTTGGCAGTCTGAAATCACAACCAAGGTAAATCCATACTCTCATACATACTAATTGTAATGAGGGATTCATGCACACAGTGAGATCTCAGTGTTCTTTACGCATCCTGCCCATTTTCCTCTGAATATGCAGCACAGGCAAGACTGTCATCCAAGAGCCAAGTTCATCCAAGCTCTTTAATCTTAAAAAAGCAAGCAAACCAACCTACCAACAAACCAACCGTCTATCCATTTATCTATCTTTGTCATAGAAGCAGATGATCGATTTGAAATTTTTTCACAAATACATTATTAACATTGAGTTGTCTTCTTTTGTACCTTTTCATTCTCTATTATCATTATTTTTTCCATTGAATGCAATCATTTTTTGTTATTGTTACCTTTCTTTTTCTAAACTTGAAGCACTCTAATCACAATAATTTGATTGAGAAGCATTCTTGTGTCATTTCACATTGCTTGTAACTTCCCCGTCCATGAAAGAAATGAGGAAAAAGGTATTTCCCAGATAATTTGTTTCTGAAAGAAGTCTGAAAATAATGCACTAAGATGAGAGTAGCTTCTTTTCAGAAGCGTTGTAACAAAAAAAAATCTGGTCTCTTAATTTCAATGTCAGCTACACAGATTAGATTGCTGAACTGACAAATTACAGTCAACTAGCAAGATTTTTTTTTTTTAAGTGAAAGGAAGTTCTCTAAATAACATTATAGTGTATTACAATAGATTTTTTTTTAAAACCTGCATTGTTTGATTTATTCATTTTGTACTGTCTACATCAGGATAAAATTTTAAAACAGTGGCAAGACCAATCAAAAGTGGTTTATTTCAAGTAGTTGTAGATTAACATTTCTGAATGATAAGCAAACAAAAGGACAAACTCCCAAATAAGGCAAAGCTGTTATTTTATTATTTAGTAAGGAGCTTGAAATAAAAAAGTTATCAAAATATTGCAAAATACTTAATTACATAATAAAAGTGTATTTTATGTATGCTACAGGCTTCCCTTATGGATAAAGCCTGGCAACTTTTCAGACTGAAAAAAAGTAATTTCATTTTGTGCAGAAATGTTCTTCTTTTGCATTGATGTATTGTAGAACAGATAGAAGATAACATTTAAGTTAAAGCCAGTTGCAAAATCATATATTCAAATGTAAAATAATTTTCATTTAAGGAAAAAGTGCATTGCTCTTAAATGTTAAGAAAGACATTTAATGCCTTTGGGTATGCATACTTTCTGTTGGTGCTGAATAGAATAATAGTCAATGCCTGCTTATTTTCTCTTTCAGAAGGCAAGAAAATAGAAATATATAAAGTAAGTCTTTTTCTTCCTTCAAAGACGCTTGAAGTCATTCTCTCTCCCTGGGTAATTAAAGAGATGGAGTGGAAAGGAATCAAAAACAAACAAAAACAAAAACAAAAACATAAACAAAAACAAAAACAAAGATGAAGTAATTATTTGTTACAACAGCACTCTTGAAAGTCTCTTGTTGACACATGCGGTCACATAAGGAATTGTATAAATTATAAACCTACAGTGTAAATTATAGTGTATTCCAATTTGTTGAAGTAAGACTTTATGGACAGATAATGCTTTAGTATGAGAAGACCAGTCAGTTCTAAAGGCTGAGAGAAAGCAGAAGTAATGTAAGATACAATTCAGTTTCATGAGAGCTCTGGTAGTGTAGCTTTGACGGACGTTTACATTTGGAGAGCCACCAAGCTGGTGAGGTGTCTAGAGAACAAGTCCTATGAGGAGAGGCTAGGGAACGGTATGTTTAGTCTGAGGAGTCTGAGAGTGGACCTCATTGCCCTCTACAACTGCATGAGAGGAGGTTGTAGAGAGGTGGGTGTTGGCCTATTCTCCCATGTGACAGGACCAGAGGAAATGCTCTAGAGTTGCAGCAGGGGAAGTTTAGATTAGATATTAGGGAATTACTTTACTGAGAGGGTGGTCAGGTACTGAGATTGCCAGACCAGGGAGGTGTTGGAGTCACAATCTCTGGAGATATTTAAGAAAGATGTAGATGTGGCACTTCAGGGCATGTTCTAATGCCTCAGATTGTTGGGTTTGGTGATTGTTGTAGTGATGGTGTGCTTTTTTTGTTTTGTTTTGGTGGTGTGTAGGGATTTTGTTTGTTTGGGGTTTTTTTTATGGTTGTACTCGATGATGTCAAAGGTCTCTTCTAACCATGAAGATTCTGTGATTAAAATTAATCAGAAAGGAAGTTTGACTTTCCTAGAGGTTTGGAAAGACCACAACATGAATTTATGAGTTCCTATAATGAAAGATCATAGGCTTCAATTCTGTCTTTGACCAAAGCACCAGAGGAAAACCAGATTCAAGCAGAAGTGAAGCATGATAACATGAGGCCAACTCAAGGCCATGTAGCACAATTTGGATCAACTCTGAGCATAAGGTTCTGTATAATTATATTATTCATGCTTGTTTATAGCTACAACCAAACAGGTCAGTGATCTTTAGATAGAAAAGTCAGGAAAAATGAGTTTGCAATTTTAATACGTGCATATAAGTTTGTATATGCAAAGTTTTAGAACTAGGCTAAGATATAACTGCTTTCATTTTTTTCCTCAAGGTCTGGTTTAATATTCATATTCACAAAAGTAATGTGCTTAATCTTCACCTTGGCATCAAAGAAATATGTAGAAGCATTTTTTGACTAACATTTTATTCTGCTTTAGTTTAATCCTGGTTACATCCTTTAGCTGAAGGTGTTCAAAACCACTCAGTAGCTTGCTTCACATTACATGGCTTTCAACTTGTTTGTCTTAAACATGAAAGATCCATAGCTGTTAACATTCTTGGCACATTTCCTTGCCTCTCAGCATGAAGTTCATTATCCTATGTAAGACAAATTAACATAAAGACAGCCAATTTTAACTGGATGTCAGCCTGAAAAATCTGAGGTACTAAACTATCAGCTTCACACATGGGTCTATGCCATGACATCAGTCAGATAAGCTTTAGATGAGGATCAGTAGACCCTCACTGATATTGTTGTTCTTGACAGTTCAGCAGCCAGATTCAGTGACTTTTGAAAGATGAGGTCTTCACAAATAGCTCTTCAGCATAACATTTTATGAGATTGCTGTACAGAACTTCTTGTTTTGATTTGTCCTAGGTTACATCTTATTTCTGTCAAATCTAATAACTGTATGAGTGAAAATGAATTCGTTAATGAGAGTATTAATAATGAAAAGAAAAAAGTTGCTTTCATTTCATTGAATTTAACTCCAACAACAAATGGGTGCATTAGATAAGAAATTAGGCTGCTCAGTTAGTCTTGAATGAGAAAAAAGTAAATAATTTTAGTTGCTGGGAAAAAAACCAAAACTTCTAGATATCTGAAAAAGTTTATATATGAAACCATAAAATGGTAGTGTCATAACAGTTGTCCAAAGGCACACATTCTTTGTCTCCATGAAAATCCCTCCTATTTCTGTCTTAGAGGGATAGAACATCTGGCAAAATCAAAGCCAGCATTATCCCTTTAAAAACAAGAACAATACATTGTGCATAATCAGATTTCTTGGAAAGAAAAATGCTTGTTTTTTCAAAAGCTAATGAAGGACACATGCCTCAAAATAACAACTGGGAAGTCAGAAAGTGCCCTAAGCTCTGCCAGTAAGGCAGTGTCATAACACAGGATTGTCCCTTGACAGTAACTGGGAATACTAGATGGACCGAACTATTAAAAGCACAAATAATTGATGCTTATCCAGAATCCTCACAAAAGACTGCTCTTGACTTGAACAGCCGGCTTAAAATATTCAGCTAGTAAACTCACAGTGCCTGTGGCATCAGTTGAGCAAACTGAGAGCCAGAAAATGTTCCCCAAGTAGCTAAAGTGTATAATTGAACTTTGGCAATAGATTTACATCAAGCAAATAACCTCCCAGTAGTCCACCCACAGTGCTAGCTGATGGTATGTTGTGTATTTACAGCTGTCCAGCAAGCTGGAATTACTGTAATTTTGGCAAAACAAGTGTTCAGGCTTTTATGGTAGATGAGCAAATTAGAAGTGCTGAGTCAATAACCCCTCCACAGTTTGATTTCTATTGGGTGTTGGCATAATAGCAATGTAGACGATTTGATTTTCATAATGTTTTTTGAAAGTTAGCATCATGTCTTCTAGTCTCCTTTTCATTTCTATTTAAAGTACAAGCTGCTACAATGATTCACAGCAAAAAAATCCATAAACTGACACAGAAGCAGAATTTCTAATAGAGTGTATATCTTTTCTTTGTGTGCACAGGTTTCTACATGTGCAGAAGAGCTTATTTAGAGGCATAATATATTTAGAACTGAGAAGATTCTTCAGGTTTGGCCCTTTTGATGATAGGTTTGGACAAATCCCTAATACTAAATTCTTCACCTTCCTGGGATTATCCTATGACTTCAAGTCTTCTCTTATGGGGAAAATTGTAAATGACATAGGGAAAGGCACTGGAGAAAGAGAGGAGATGTTAAAGATATTTACTCCTTTGGTTTCTCTCACCACAATCACAATGAGATTGAGCAATTCATGGATTCACAGAATTATAGAATGTGGGAACCACAGAATCATTCAGGAGAAAAGGGACCTCATGACATCACTAATAGAAGCTCCTGCTCAAAGCAGGGACATCTCTGAGGTCAGGAATGGTTGTTGAGGTCTGCATTCAGTCAGATCTTGAAAATCTACAGGGTTAGAGGTAGAACAACCTCCCTGAGTAACCTACTCAGACTGTATTTTTTATGCACACAATAGCAAAAGGACTTGAAGAAGAGGTGAGAGGTAGAAAAATTAAATATTAAAGAAAGATTTATTTCATAGAATGGTTAGAGTTGGAAGGGACATTAAAGATCATCGACTTTCAACTCCCCCTGCCCTGGGAAGAGACACCTTCAGTACTGGAAGGCCGCTGTAAGGTCTCCCCGGAGACTTCTCTTCTCCAGGCTGTATAACCCCAACTCTCTCAGACTGTCTTAACAGGAGAGCCCTCTGATTGTTTTTGTGGTCCTCTGCTGGACCCGTTCCAACAGGTCCATATCCTTCCTATGCTGAGGACTCCAAAGCCAGACACAGAAGTGTCTCTCACAAGAGCAGAGTAGAAGGGCAGAATCACCTCCTTCAACCTCCTGGTCGTGTTTCGTTTGATGCAGCCCAGGATGTGGTTGGCTTTCTGGCCAGCACACACTGCCTCCTCATGTCAAGCTTTTCATCTACATGGCATAGACCTGTGATGGATGTGGTGACAATGAACTCGAAGCTTGTCAGAGGAGGTGGTGGGCAGTGTTGTATCAAGATATGCTGCTGCATGTGCATGGCAGATGCAGGGAGATACTAGATGAGCCACAAATTCTTGTGGTTTTCCCTGAGATAGCTTCCTTGAATTCCCCATTAGCATATCAGCGGTTGCCACAGATGACTGTCCCAGATACATGCCTGTGCTACCAGCTTAGCCTGTGGACATAGAGGGGACAGAAGGAAGCTTAGTTGTCTCATTGGTCTGCAGTGTGGAAATGCTGCTTCCTGGACTCGGAGCACCTGCAGCCTGTGCCATACAAGGTATATGTCCAGGGTGCAACTCCTGTGTCCAAGTGAGGGCACAGACTGACATTAACACCAAGGCAAGGGTGGCTACACCATCAGCCATGGAAATCAATCCCCAAAAGCATGACTGAGGCGTAGGCATGTTGCTCCATGGAAAGCATATCCTGACATTTACTCTGCTGGTTGTACATCCTGTGATACATCCTATTTCTATGAAGTCCAGCCACAGGGAAAAAATGGAGGATTGGGAACTGGCATTCTCTCATTGAAATTTGTCTCAGTTCAGCATCTTTAGTCACCTCTGACTGATCACATCTACTTCATGCAAAATATGAATACTAATCACATCCAATAATAACAATGATGAAGTTACTAGCTGCATTTCATAGGATCAGTTGGGAGTACAGATAGCCAGCTTGGGTATCAGAGTCAGAACTGGATAAAACTTGCTTGAGCTCCAACTTACTGGAAAAATGTGACAGTCAGTGTTTGAAAGTAGACAGACGTTCACATGACCCTCAGTTTTGGCATGTTTTTTCTTCAGAAGAAACCAGGGACAGAGACAACACAATGAATAAATCACTTCAAATCACTAGAGGGTAATTCTGAAAAGATTGCAACTTCATGTTGCAACTTGCAGTTATCCACACTTTTCCACTGCTGAACCCCCTGAGACTGGAGGCACAAACCTTAAATTCACTGCAGTTTCACTCCAGTGGTATGAGTTTAACTGTAATGGGCATTTGTGATTTAAGCTATTCTCTGCCTAACCTGTATTTGAGCATGGGATCGCCATGAACCAGGTGCAGGACCCTTCCATTGGCTTGGTTGAACTTCATGAGGTTTGCATGAGCCCACCTCTCAAGCCTGAGCAGGTCCCTCTGGATGGCATCCCTTCCCTCCAACATGTTGACTGCGCTACATAGCTTGATATGGTAAACTTGCTGAGGGTGCACTCTAATGCACTGTCCATGTCTCCAACATAGAAGTTGAACAGCACTGGTTCCAGTTGCCAACCCTAAGGAACACCACAGGCTGCCACTTGGACTTTGAGCTGTTGACTGCAACCCTTTGAGTGCCCATTTCACTCATTTCAGTTATTTGCATGACGGCACGTCTTGTGGTATGATTAAGGTTTTTTGTTTTGTTGGTTTGGTTTTCTCTGTGTCTGGGTTTTCATTCTGTTTCATGCTGCATTGAATTGCTGTAGGTTGATTCTGGACAAAGATGTCATTCTGTAATAGTGTAGGCAAAATGCTCATTTTATAATAAATCAAATAAAAATTATATTAATATAAACTTTAACTCTGGATAAGGAAAAGAGGCTTTCAGAGGATACTAGCTGTTAGCTTGCAGATCAATGCAAGAGAAAAATATATCTTCCAATTTAACCATACATAAATTGCACCTATTAAAGAACTTCAGGTTTTTATGTGATGTAATAAAGAGTATTGCCATAAACACTGTGTTGCTACAACAATACAATCTGAGAAGCTTAAGTCTGTAAATTTTGACTGTTTCACATTGTCTGGCGTGTCTATAAACATTTTTTGCACTTTAAGTTTTACAGGCTGTACTTAAGAGATTATTGAAAACAAAACAAGGTTGTACTGAGGCAACTGAGAACATTGTGTATGGTTTTGCTAGATTTTTTAGAGTTAAATAATCAATACAAATCAACGTAATGTAAAGAAACATTATGCATTGTTGAAAGCAGCTGAATTCATAGCAAACAAAACTAAATGTAACATTATATTCCATGATTTCATTCTGTAGGATACTAATTGAATATAGCTTTTGAGTTAATTAGGTCAAAAATAAACCCTGAAACAAATGAGAAAGTTCTGTATTTCATGTAGTGTATGACATACAGATGTATCTAGCTAGAAGACTTGATTTAGGACAACAGTTCGATGTGTCTGCAAGTTTCTTTGGCTGTTTTTAGCCTATTGCTCTATGATGTCATCTAAAACAGTGATACTGTCCTTTTATGTCCTTTCTGTATATAATTTTTGTGTATGGAATTGCATTAATTGAAAAACCTTACTGAAAACATTGTTTCATTTGTGAGGAGCTTTTTGAAGACTTAACATTTTATGTTCTTTCTGCCCATGTATGGAGTTATCATAAATAATGGAGGTCTGTAAAAGGTCTGTGACTTATACAGCTCATGTGCTGAGGTCCCACAGTAGTCTTCAGTATCCCTATGATTTATTGGTTTGTAAGTCATATTCTAATATTATATCTACAAGTTGATATATTATTGACTTGAAACTAGGATTTATCGCTTATTCAATTTAAAATTATTGCAACAAAAACATGATGATATAATTATTTTTGCAATATTAAGATGATGGGCAAGGATGCCTCTTTAAGAACTTTTTTCATTGTCAGCTAAACTATCTCTAAAATGGGTATTCAAGCAGTGGTGAAAATAAAAGGGAGAGCTCAAACTCAAATTTTCAAAAAGATATTATAAACTGAATGGAAAAAGATACAGAAGAAAGAAACAGCAGAAGATAAAGGTTTACCAAAATCTAATTTTTCAAAATTATTATACAGTCTAGTTTATTCAGAAAATGTCCCCAAAATAGACACCAAAATAACATATGCTAGTAACTTATACACTTTCAGAATATAATAGGCAATTGCTAGATGGGAGTTTTGCAAATCTAGATAGGTTTTTCCCGGGAGAAACAAAAATAATGAAATTGTTCTAGTTCAAATGTACAATTTATGTAAATATAAATACATAACAATATAAATACAATTTCACAATAAATATACTTAAATATAAATAGGTTTAAAAGATATTAAATTATTTTAAAATATTTTTTTTTAAGTTAAGAACTTACTCAAACTGATAATTCTATCAGTTACTAGGTTGTGACTACACTATTTTCAGGCTTTACTAAAATGGAGTAAAAATATTTTTCACCTCTACTCTGCTTATTGTGGACACTGCTATATTCTAGCGTGATTGATAGCTGATTTACTCCCTACATGCTTTTGCTAGTCTAGTCTGTAAGCAGTTGCTATATGAGACTAAATAGGTAATTGAATAAATTATGCAGTAGTGGAGTAAAAAATAAATAAAGCAATTATCTAATTGTTGTTGAATAATAGTTGAGTAAATAGATAATTCTTATGGAAGGACAAAAAACGTTGCTCCTCCTGCAGACTCTTCTGATCCTTGGAATGTTTTTGTAAATTAAAAAAAATATGTGTGATGTTCCAATGATGTGTGAAGGCAGATACTTTTTGCTTTCCCATTGCTTACTGTGATCAAAGTCAAACCTAACATTGCCTTTACTTTAATAATACACTACAAGTTATTCAGATATCCTCTTCACACAGGCACCTTTTTCCCCAAGATTATTGTCAGTAACTGAATGTGGTAAGAGCAAATAAAACTACTTTTTCTGACAAGCTAATTGTCTGTATTATGGTGAAATTTTGTCCAGGACAAAGTGCTCTTCTGATGAAATAGTTTTAAAGCAATACTTCTCCCATCTGGTAAATGGAATTCATAGTCTTTGGATTCCAACTCTTTTAATGAAGAGCAATTGTCTAGGCAAATGCACTCATAAAAAGTTTTATTTTCCCTAAATGTATGCTAGTTGAGATTTTGCACTTGAACAGAATCCTCTTATTTGAAATTAGTTCAGTTATTTGCATACATACAGGCAACAGATGGAAAGGAGATTCAAAAGTAAGAACGCCATCTGCATTTGAATTTAATGACAAATCATATGGAAGTCTGAGAATCTCTTTTTCAATAACTACATTACAAAATAGTTCACAAGATCTTCACAGATTCTCCTCATTTGTTTTGACCCTGCAAAATTATTATTATAAAACCCATCTATGTCTAAGATAATCAGAAGTACTTATGTATCTCTTGTATTTAGAGATGAAGTTCTCTTCCATATACCTTTTGGAATATGCTATCATATCACATCTGTAAGTATATATTTCTATCAGTGTTGATATTCCCAGCTATGAAGGAGATAAAATTTTCTGAACTTGCAGACATTGGTTGTGATGCTCAGAGATACATGAAAACACAACTTTGCCTGGAAAAAAGTATCAGAGGCAACGGTACATTCTTTACATAAAGTAACATTCTTTATTTTTTAACTAAATTACAATCTTTTTAAACTTTGGGTATCAACTGTATATTCTTAACGCATATGCTTCATTCTTATTGTAATACTTAACTTCTCTCTTCTTGTTTCTTTTTTTGTTTGTTTGGTTGGTTTGGTCAGCTGGGGTCAACGGTCCTGTCTGTGTCCCTTCCTAAATTCCTGTGCACCTACTACCTACTCACTGGTGGGGCAGTGTGAGAAGCAGAAAAGTCCTTGATTCTGTGTAAACACTGCTCAGCATCATCTAAAACATCTCTGTTAGCACTGCTGTTGTCACAAATTCAAAACATAGCCCCATGCTAACTACTATGAAGAAAACTAACCCTATTCCAGCCCAAACCAGTACACCATCCCTGTATAATTTTATATTTTTCTCTTTCCCACTGCAAATTATTCTGCAAGAGTGAATAAACACTTTCATTTTTAGAAGGGTTATGAAGCATTATATTAACAATATATGAAGCATATGAAGCATTATATTTTCCCCCTTGGCTTTTGATTCCTGAAGATTATGTTCAGAAGACCCTGCTTTCTGTAGCTTGTAATTTTAATAAATTTTAACTGTTTCATCTGGATATATTTTGCTTGCCAGCATTAAAAAAAAGAGAAGGAATTAAATACTATCTTAATATATGTACATACATTCACAAACAGATATAGACACACGTGCTCATATATCACTTACATGCCTGTCATTTCTTTAAAAGGAATGTAAGAGCACTATGTTTCTGACAGTGAGCCATCACTTAATTTATCTTTCTGGGTGATGTCTGTGCCCTTAGGTACTGAAAAGAACATTCCTGGAATTAAATAAAGAGCAGATTTTCCAGAGAGGTGGTAGAAGGCCCATCCCTAGAAACATTTGTCAGACTTGACAGGGCTCTGAGCAATTGATCTATCCGAAGATGTTCCTGGTCATGGCAGAGGGTTTGGACTAGATGACCTTCAAAAGTCCCTTCCAATCCAAACCATTCTATTTTCTACTCTATGATACTAGTATCAATGAAGAGAGAAACAAGTTTATATTTGGTATATATAAAGATGCATAATTTGCAGTTCTCAATATCACGCAAATCTCATAGAATCATATAATGGTTAGAGTTGGAAGGGACCTTAAAAATCATCAAGTTCCAATCTCCCTGCCCTGGGAAGAGACACCTCCCACTAGACCAGGTTACTCAAGGCCCCATCCAGCCTGGTCTTGAACACCTCCAGGGATGGGACATCTACAACTTCTCTGGGAAATCTGTTCCAGTGCCTTACCACCCTCACAGGAAAGAATTTCTTTACAGTATCTAAATCTCCCCTCTTTCAATTTAATGCCAATACCCCTCATTCTATCACTACATTCCATGATAAAGAGTCCCTTCCCATCTCTCCTGTAGGCCCCCTTCAGGTACTGGAAGGCCGCTATAAGGTCTCCCCAGAGCCTTCTCTTCTCCAAGCTGAACAACCCCAACTCTCTCAGGTTGTCTTCACAGGAAAGGTGCTTCAGCCCTCTGATCATTTTTGTGGCCCTCTGCTGGACCCTTTCCAACAGGTCCATATTCTTCCTGTGTCAACAACTCCAAAGCTGTGATCCAGGTCGGGTCTTATGAGAGCAGGGTAGAGGGGTAAATTCACTTCCTTTGACTGTTGGCCATGCTTCTTTTGATGCAGCCAGGATGTGGTTTGTTTTCTGGGCTGGGGCTGCCAGCGCAGATTTCCTGTTCATTTCAAAATTTCCCTGGTACATTAATCACATTTGAAGTGCTGAGCTACAAAAAGTATTTGCAGATGAAAGACAAATGTATATCAATATTGTTATATGGACAGACAAAATAAATTAATCAAACTGTTGTCTTGCTCTTCAGTAATCTATGTTTGCAGCCATTTACTTCATTAAGTATCTTAAGTACTGACTAGTTTGTATATATAAACTTGTTTTAAGAATTATTTGTTACTTTTACTTTCTAATCAGTTCCATATGGACTACAAAAAGAAAAGCAATTAAGGTTTTGCATTATAGTGATAATTTTCATGAATATAATTGAGGAAAAGAAAAACATTATGTAACAGTGACTGTTCCCCGTGCTACATGCTATGATTGGAACCTGAAATTAAAATGTAATGCACTTTTCCTTAAAATGAGTTTACATTGGCAATTTTATTTAGGAAATAATATATTAGTAAACAGAAACAGTTTTGCAGAAAGTCTTAAGGAAATCAAGAATTAATCAAATCCTACTTTACAAATAAATGTTAAAAACTGGAGGGATACTTAGATGCAATACATTAATAAAAGTGCATAATTGCTAGAAATAATTTAATAGTTTTAATTTTTACTGTTTTATACATGTTTTCTTAAACCAAATTTCTAGAGCAGTTGGATTATTTAATGTATGAGGTATGTCGGAATAGGTATTCATTATCTTCTTATAATATTTTACACTAAAGGATTCATTTTAAAATGTGTTCTCAAAGATTTGTGATTTTCATATTTTGATTTTTTTCATGTTTTGTGTTGTTGATAATTATAGAATTTCAAGATAATATCTACTGAAATACTTTTTTTTAATCTATTTGTAAGTTAATTTCACTTACAAATCCAGCAGAACTTTGCAGTTGTTTGCCAAGCACGTAATGCCAATATTATGGCTGAATAGTTCAGATGAGGAAAACAGTAATGAACATAACTGACACAATCAGAGGAATTTCAAAAGCAAAAAGGAATTACTCCAAATGAAGTTTTCTGTTAGCTAATGTAGAACAAATTGGAGTACAATAAAATTTGCATTACTAGATTTGCATTACATGTTTTCATGTGCTAAATAGCAAAGAGGGAAGCTAGGTCAAAAACTCTCAAAAAAAACCCCAACAATAAAAAGACACATGTGAGGAAAGCAATTGAAGAAACCTGTGAGGAAATAAAAATATTACTCCTTTAGTCAGAGAATACCACTTTTTATAGTGTTCATCTTAACTGAAATCCCAGGGAAATCACTGAAGTTTGCATAGGGATGCATATCCAATCAACCGTTGTACGCGCTGGGAAATGGTTACAATGATTTCAAATATTAATGAATTTATTTACTAAAGTAAACAGGTATTAGTCAAATCATGCAGCCTGATTGGTGGGTAGCATATCTAAGAACCTGATTACCATAGTATTGAACCATATCAAAGGAAGCAGCTGTTTCTGTAAGATATGCAGTTAAGCTGTCTATATGAGCAATAGAATTAACACAGTATGTAAAGCCCTGACTATTGAAGAAAGCAACAGAATTGTTGATTTGAGTGTTACAGCTCAACCAGTAAAGCTCAAATCAAATGAACCAATTATACAGCTACCCCTGGAAAATGCACAGACGAGACTTGTAAAGCATATAACATCATCAACAAAGCAACACAGAGTCATCTGAAATGTCTACTACATTTTAAGAAAATAGTCCATGAGAGTCCATCACTCCAATAACATCATATCATACAGTACCTTTCAGCCCTCATCTTTCTATTCTTTTAATTAATTCACTTTGTATTAAAAGAATATTAATAATAATTTATAAAACTGATTACTTAGTTTTTGCTCACGCAAAACTTACCTGATTTTGGTATTCATTTGGACAAATAATGTCTGCAAGTTCATATCTACTTATAAGTCATAGAGAGGAAGAACTACTACTACATATATATATTCCAAGTCCTTGAATCTGTATTTAGGACAGATTTTATATTTCAAGTCTTGGTCCCCCAAAAAAGCATCAAAACTCCAACAAATAAACAAAAAGTCTCTACGTTTTCCTGCAAAATAATTTGAATATTCTGACATTTATTCTGATATATTCTGAATGTACTGACACCTGTACATCTTTGCCTCACAAGTGCACAGAGACCAAATTATACACAGAGAACACTTGAAATGAGGATATATTTTTTCTTGCTTTGTAATTTTATGTTTTTCTTTTTAGTTTGGGATCCTTTCAGTATAAGAAGTATTCCATCATTTGAATTGAATGGATATAAGACTATTATGGACATGAGTATCTGCACTAAAATAAATAAGATATTCTGTAGTAAGACTCATTGAAACATTTCCTAAAATTTCATAATTAGCATTTGCTATTACAGTGTGCTTCTCAAACATATATTAGAATGCACATTTAAATACATTCACCCCAAGTATTGTAAATAAAGCTTGTTCTCAGCATTTACTCTTTGTCAAACTGAAAGTTATGGAATTATCTTGTTCAAAAAGCTTTTACAGAATGAGGTCTGAGTTTATTAAAGCCTCAAAAAATTACTTCAGATAGAAGTTTTGTCATCTTCTGTTATGTAGCCAAAGTGAAAAGGGTAACAATTTTTATGGGAATCAGTCCACTAGTGATCTAAATTGCCTTTTGATAACGTCTGTCTTTTGTCCAAGTTCTGTACAGAGAGATCATACCTCAATTTAGGAATGCTAGAAAAATGTTTCAAAATTAGATTAAAAGTAATATGTTTAGCATGTATTTTCAGAACTGCAAACTGAGGAAGGTTTGAGTGTTGAGTGTCTATGGATAAGAATTAAGGGGAAGACCAATAAGGCAGACATTGTGTTGGGAGTTTGTTATAGACCCCCAAACCAGGATATAAAGGCTGATGAAATATTCTGTAAGAAGCTGTCAGAGGCCTCACGATCACTCTCCCTTGTACGCATGGGAGACTTCAACTTCCCAGACATCTGCTGGAAATACAACACAGTCCTGGAAGTTCCTAGAGTGCATGGAAGACAACTTCATGGAAGGGCAACATCACTCCAGTGTTCAAAAAGGGCAAGAAAGAGGACCCTGGGAACTACACACCAGTCGGTCTCACCTCCATCCCTGGGAAGGTAATCAATAGACTCATTCTAGATGGCATCTCTAAACAGGTTGAAGAGCAGGGTGTTATTGGAAGTGGGCAACATGGGTTTCCCAAGCGTAAACCATATGTGACTAATCTGATAGCTTTCTATGATGCTGTAACTGGTTGGTTGGATGAGGGGAGGGCAGCAGATGTCATCTACCTTGAC